>JXCR01057441.1:24779-41097 GCA_002079205.1 Phalaenopsis hybrid cultivar | reverse complement strand
TATCAAATAATTTCTTAGTTCAACCTGACCCGGTTAACTTGAATATTGGCCATTTAACTTTTCTTGAATACGTGCAAACCAAAATCAAAAGATAATAATATAAATTGTGGGTTTTTTTATGTCAATCCAAATCCAACTCGAGTAATAATTGGGAATGTAATTTAACCAGAAAACCTTATTAGTAATTAGGTCAACTTGATCTTGAATTTTTAAAGTTGAGTTTGGAACTGTTTATTGGGTCAGATTGATTTTTGATACCCATACATAACATAAGATTAATTTTATGATTATATAACCATATATTAATACTATGCTAAATTAAAGGTAAAAGGTTCCTAGCTTGCAGCTAGTTGACACGGGGCTCAACGTGATCACACGGGATCGTGGAAGCAGGAACCCCCTCTAGTGAACAAACCCCCAGTTGAGGCCAGTCAAGGGGAATCCCGGGCTGAGCAGCTCGAGCGAGAACCTTGACAGGGCAAGTGGCCTCCCGCGCCCTGTCCCGTGCCTTTTTTTCTTCCCGCTCGATCTAGCTGCATTTTAAGGAGGGCAGCATTGCCGCCAGTTTATTTCCCTCCTTTTTCTATGATTTCTGTATTGGAGCTTTCCTTTTATGTTTTTCTCCCTATGAGAGTCTTTAAATTGCTGTTTTCTAGATGTAGTGTTTAGATTTATAGCTGTGTGTTGATTTAGATTCTTGTGTGGAGTCCTTTTTCCCTTTGTTGGTTATATTCGAGGAGGTGGTGGTGCTCCGGCTGTATTCTACTCCGAGGTGGTGATTGTATCCCCCATTTTGTCTTCCCTACTCCTCCACCTCCCTTAGTTATAGGCCTCCCCAAACAGCTTCCCCCTGCACTGCCGACCCCCTTTATGCTGCAACAACTTGCTCTAGGGCCCTTTCAGGCCCCTTCCAGTAGCCCGCTGATTCCCCTACATCAACTACCTTGCTGTCCCGACCTTCGCAGCTGTTGTCCCACTTTCCCAGCTTGTTACCCCACCTTCTAGCCTACCATCCAGCCGCCCAACAAACCTTCCTGCTGCCTCCCTCCAATACACGTCGGCCGTCTCTCCTATTCACCCTTGCTGGCGCAAACCTCCACTGCCTTTAGGATAGACTTTCAAGGTGTTTGATTACGTCATCCTGTGTTTTGGTGATGTTTTTTTTCAGTTTGTATGTGCTGTAACCCTATTTCCCTATTAATAAAAGTTTTTTTTGAGGTTTGGGTTTTTTCTTTCGATATCATTTGGTTTCAAAGCTAGCTCCACCCTAGTCATATCCTAGGGTTCCCTAGCGTCCTCCTTACCCCCAACTGAAAATTTTCTTTCCTACTCTGAACCACCCATTCCTAAATCAAATCTTAAATTCTCTTTGTTGATTTTCAAAATTAACAATCCAAAATCAAATTTTATACACCTTCAATTAGTCTCAAGCACCATTTTTCACCTCATAACCCTAAACCTTAGCCAGGCATCTAATGAGATAAATATTTGAGCCTACCCGAAAGGAGATACTGATACACTAAAAATATATGCATTTTTAGACCCATATTTTATATATATTTTTGATGATATTATACATTAATGGAAGGTATGTTGATATTTTCTTACAGGTTGTTGATTTTTAGGACTTAAAACAAAAATAAAGCAAAAAAGATGAAATTTAGAGTCAAAATGACGTTTTTGAAGAAATGCTCAGTGCCGACAGCGTCGACGGCGCAGATTAAATTAATGCGGAGATTTTTTACTTAGCGCCGATGACTCCAAAGGCGGTACAGACCCTGTTTCTAGAATATTCGATGTATTTGAAAGATTTTTTGAAGTTTTTGGAGGCACCTCTTGGTGAACCTACCTTAAGCTCTATTTGGGGCCGAATTTCCTCGGAAAAAGTGCTCTTCTACGTTTTTCACTTANATATTTGAGCCTACCCGAAAGGAGATACTGATACACTAAAAATATATGCATTTTTAGACCCATATTTTATATCTATTTTTGATGATATTATACATTAATGGAAGGTATTTTGAGATTTTCTTGCAGGTTATTGATTTTTAGGACTTAAAACAAAAATAAAGCAAAAATGATGAAATTTAGAGTCGAAATGACGTTTTTGAAGAAATGCTCAGTGCCGACAGCGTCGACGGCGCAGATTAAATTAACGCGGATATTTTTTACTTAGCGCCGACGACTCCAAAGGCGGTACAGACCCCGTTTCTAGAATATTCGATGTATTTGGATGATTTTTTGAAGAGTTTTTGGAGGCACCTCTTGGTGAACCGACCTTGAGCTCTATTTGGAGCCGAATTTCCTCAGAAAAAGTGCTCTTCTACGTTTTTCACTTATCTACTTTCATTTTTCGCACCACACNCTTTAAACCCATATCTTTTTGCTTTAGTTATGGATGGTCTTACTGGACATTTACAGGAGAATGTACCTTAGTGTATCATTTTTGCTAATGATAACCCTCTCGTGGATAAGATGAGAGAAAAATCACAGGAAAAATTTGAATTATGGAGGTCTACATTGGAGTCCAAAGGCTTTCATTTGAGTAAAACTAAAACTGAATACATAGAATGTAATTTTAGTAGTAGTAGTTCTAGTGATAGAAGTGTAACTTTGGTTTATCAAATTATTAAAAGGTGTGAGCGATTTAAATATCTCTGGTCTGTTATTCAAAGTCATGGTGATATAGATGGGGAAGTTAATAGTAGAATTCAAGTTAAATGCTTCGAGCCTTTTGTGTGATAGAAAAGTACCGCTTAGACTGAAAGGAAAGTTTTATAAGATGGTGGTGAGACCCACAATTCTCTATGACGCTAATGTTGGTCTTTAAAAGAGAAGCATAATACTAAGTTAAGTGTTGTCAAGATGAGAATGATTAAGTGGATGAGTGGTTTTACACTTAGAGACAAAACGCGAAATGATTATATCCGTGATAGGGTTGGTGTAGCTCCAGTGACGAATAAAATTAGAGAAAGTTGTCTTAGATGTTTTGATCACATTAAACATCGACCATTTGATGATCCGATTAGGAGAGTAGATGTTTTAGCTTTAACTTATATTAAGAAAGGTAAAGGTAGACCTAAGAAGATTTGGGCTTATTGTACAAAATATGATATTAAATTTTTAGAACTAATTGAAGATTTGATACCAAATAGGACACAACGAAGAAAAAGAATTTATGGAACCGGCCTCATGTAATGAGATTAGGGCTTTTTTATTGTTGTTCTTGCCATGTTTAAGTGAAGTTACCTGAAATTCATGATTACATTCTATTAAAATTATGCGACCAAACAATCCTTGGATTTTCCATTATCACCTTTCCTCGCTATTTGTAGTCCGAACCTGCGTGCAACAGTTTCCAGCGTCAGTCATGGCGACCACGCCTGCGTCAGAGATTGACCCCAGAAGCGGCTATTGCATTGCGACGAAGACATTCCACAGCCTCTACCCTGGGGTCACTCTTCCGTGCGAGTCCCTCCCACTCTCAGTAGCTTCCTTCGCTCCATCCGTCCTCCCCACCCCTCTTCCAACTAACCCCGCATTCATCGACTCCGAATCTGGCCGCTCTCTCAGCTACCCGGAATTCCTCTCTCAAGCTCGAGTCCTTGCAGCCAACCTTCTCTCCCGCCTCAGCCTATCCTCTCACCCGCTTGCCTCGAGATTCCAATCCTCTACTTCGCTCTCCTCTCTATCGGCGCTGTCCTCTGCCCCACTAACCCTTTCAGCACCCCTTCCGAGCTTTCCCGCCAGATTCACCTCGTTCGTCCAAAGATTGCCTTTGCTATCTCCGCCGCCGCGCCTAATCTTCCCGATTCCCTCCTCACGATCCTCATAGATCACCCCGCTTCCAATCACTCATCCAAACCCCTAATTCCCCTCTCCCGCCTGCACCGGTGGTCAGACAATTGGACTCATCCGCGATCCTTTATTAGTCCGGTACCACGGGGCGGGTTAAGGGAGTGGTCCTTACCCACCGCAACCTCATCGCGCTGCTCGCAGTCCTCCACTCTTCAAAGCTTGAGCGGGACAAGCCGGCGGTGGTACTCTTCACAATTCCAGTGTTCCACGTCTTCGGTTTCTGCATGCTGCTGCGGATGGCAGCATCGGGGCAGATGTCAGTGCTTATGGAACGGTTCCATTTTGCCGCGATGTTGCAGGCAGTGGAGAAGTATCGCATAACCTTCATGCCTGTCTCGCCACCGCTCCTGGTAGCGATGTTGAAGTCCGATGAGGTTGGTCGGAGGGACCTCTCATCTCTGGAGTCTCTGGGATGTGGCGGTGCGCCGCTCGGCAGCGAGGTGTTGGAACGCTTTCGCTCTCGCTTCCCCGCCATCCA
Source organism: Phalaenopsis hybrid cultivar (assembly GCA_002079205.1). Lineage (NCBI taxonomy): Eukaryota > Viridiplantae > Streptophyta > Magnoliopsida > Asparagales > Orchidaceae > Phalaenopsis > Phalaenopsis hybrid cultivar. Next base: position 36,761 of record JXCR01057441.1, on the reverse strand, counting down.
AATCATCCAGGTTTCTACCTCAAAAATGAGGAGTTTATCAAAACAGCGTATCGAAAATTTGCACTGGACGGCCTTTATATAATTATAATCGTGATTTGGATTTTAGATTAGGGTTTCTTTAGTTGTGTGGTTTTGTTGTTCTCTTTTATAGGGTTATGGTCTAACCGAGACGGGAGGCGGGATTACAACTCCGGTAGCGACCGAAGTATTGGGGTCGGTGGGCAGGATCTCGGCGAATCTTGAGGCGAGGATTGTAGAGCCAGATTCGGGGGAGGCATTGCCTCCGGGCCATCGGGGTGAACTCTGGCTTCGTGGGCCGACCATTATGAAAGGTAGTTCCTTGTTTGTTTTTTGTTAGTGGCCTAAATTTCCTTGTTGATAGCTGGAGAAGCGTTGGATTTGGGGTTGGATGCTGCATATGAAAGAGCAGCTGGCGGGGAGCTGCATTCAACAGGGGGTTTAAGGACTTTGAAACCGCTACCTGCTATGTTCATGCTAGCCTTGAGGTGTCTACTTGCGAAAAGGGGGGAAAATGAAAACAGAACCGTGGAATTAAAAAAAAAAAAGAACATGCTTTGGAATCTAAATATCATATGCTAAGCTTCTTTCAAAATAGCCTATGCAGGATAGTACTTTTGCCATTCAACTTAGAAAACAACTTGGAGCCTCTACCTCATCTAGACAACATTTATCCTCTTTTTAACAGTTCGGTGACCTGTTACATGGCCATTAGATTCAATGCTAGAGTTTTTATACACGCATGGACATGGGGGTGTGAATTCAGGTTGACAGATCTTGTTTGACCTATCCCGAATATACTTGATTTGAATTTGTCCCATTTATTATATAATTAATATATTTGACTCATACATGACTTGATCTTAGCCCGACTAACCTGAAATTGACTCATTTCACCCATTTATTACATGTATCACATAAATTTTTAGTTCAACCTGACCTGATTATCTTGAATATTAGCCATTTAACTTTTCTTGAATACATGCAATCCAAAATCAAAAGATAATAGGGTCAATTTTGGGTTTGTTATGTCAACCCAAATCTAACTCAAATAATAATTGGGAATATAATTTAACCAGAAAACCTTATTAGTAATTGGGTCAAATTGGTCCTGAATTTTTAAAGTTGAGTTTGGAACTGTTTATTGGGTCAGATTGATTTTTGATACCCATACATAGCATAAGATTAATTTTACGATTATTTAACCATATATCAATACTATGTTAAATTAAAGGTAAAATGTTCCTAGCGTGTAGCTAGTTGAAGCGGGGCTTAACGTGACCACGCGGCATCGCGGAAGCGGGAACTCCCGCCAGTGAACAGACCGGCCCAGCTGAAGCCAGTCAAGGGGAATCCCGGACCGAGCGGCCTAAGCGAGAATCCTGACAGGGCAAGCGATCTCTCGCGCCCCGTCCCTTGATTTTTCTACTTCCCGCTCAATCTAGGGGCAGTTTAAGGAGGACGACATTGCCGCCGGTTCCTTTCCCTCTTTCTGTGATTTCCATATGGGACTTTTCTTTTATGTTTTCCCCCCTATGAGAGTCTTTAAATTGTTGTTTTCTGAATGTTGTGTTTAGTTTTTTGTTGTGTGTTGATTTAGATTCTTCTGTGGAGTCTTTTTTATCTTTGTGGGTTGTATCTGAGGAGGTGGTGGTGCTCCGGCTGTATTTTACTCCAAGGTGGTGATTATATGCCCCATTTTATTTTCCCTACTCCTCGTCCACCTCCCTTAGTTGTAGGTCTCCCTAAACAACTTCCCCTGCACTGCTGACCCCTTTTATGCTGCAGCAACTTGCTCTTCAGCCCTTTCAGGCCCCTTCCTGCAGCTCGCTGACTCCCCTACATCAGCTACTTTGCTGTCCCGACCTTCTCAGCTGTTGTCCCACCTTCCCAGCTTGCTACCCTACCTACCAGCCTACCACCCTACCACCCAACGACTCAACAAACCTTCCTGCTGTCTCCCTCCTCCGATACACGTCGGTCGTCTCCTGCATTCACCCTTGCTAGCCCAAACCTCCGGATCCCTCGAACCAACCTCCACTGCCTTTAGGATACACTTTCGAGGTGTTTGATTGCGTCATCCTGTGTTTTGGTGATGTTTTTTTCAGTTTGTATGTGTTGTAACCCTATTTCTATATTAATAAAAGTTGCTTTTGTGGTTTGAGTTTTTTCTTCAGATATCATTTGGTTTCAAAGCTAGCCCAACCCTAGTCATATCCTAGGGTTCCCTAGCATCCGCCTTACCCCCAACCAAAATTTTTTTTTCCTATTCTGAACCACCCACCCATTCGAAAACCAAATCCTAAATTCTCTTTGCNTATTAATAAAAGTTGCTTTTGTGGTTTGAGTTTTTTCTTCAGATATCATTTGGTTTCAAAGCTAGCCCAACCAAATCCTAAATTCTCTCTGTTGATTTCCAAAATCAGCAATCCCAAATCAAATTTTATACACCTTCAATTAGTCTCATGCACCATCTTTCACCTCCTAACCCTAAACCTTAGCCATGCAACTAATGGGATACACTCTCCGCACCTGTTAGGATATTGAATTCAACTTTGTCAGGGAGACACACCTAAGGAGTAGAGANCAATTAGTCTCATGCACCATCTTTCACCTCCTAACCCTAAACCTTAGCCATGCAACTAATGGGATACACTCTTCGCACCTTTTAGGATATTGAATTCAACTTTGTCAGGGAGACACTCCTAAGGAGTAGAGTGAGAGAGAGAGAGCACAATAATGATCAGTGAAATCTCATAACCTTTATTTGTGAAATGAACCCCTATTTATAGAAAAAGAGACCATAAGCTCACATTTGTATCCCCATCAAAGTAGCTATGGTAAGGGGGTATTTTAAGTAATACATAATTATAATGTCGGGAGTCTGCAAAGGCGTCTGACCGATTTGTAATCCGGGCGGCCATGGCTAAAGGGTTGATCAGAAAGTGCTGGTTGACTGTCTAAGATTCGGGCGGCTTCTATCGTCCTCCTCGCCCGGATGAGAAACCTTGTTTGATTGTCTGTGCGAAATCCATCGAGTTTACCTTTTGGGAGTATCGTTAATTCCTGTCCACCTGACTAGCAAGAGCCGGGTGGATAAATACGGACCCTCGAGTTGCTCCTAGGGGCCCCAGATTTCCACAATATCTTCTCCATTGGCTGTTAGATTTATTTAAGATTCGTGCTGACATATTTTTTATGTATACTAACATACTTCATAAAATGTTGACCGGAGAATAAGGGCTTGAACAGCAAAGAGGCACTATTAGAAGGATCAGGGAATCATAATTATTTTAATAGATAAGTCAAATAAGACAAAAGAATCAACCAAAAATATTTAACATTCTTTTTTTTGAGTTGAGAGAAATCTAGAGACGAGAAGGAACGAGTAGAGGAATAGGAATGCTACTTACCATTTCTTCTTGCTCCATTGAGGGGTAGGAAATAGAAGATCCAAATTCATGAGTTGAGGAGACGAGGTCGGAGCGGAATTTGCATAAATTTTGTGGTGATTCGCTGCTCATGAGCTTGCAAGTGGAAAATGGGGCTGGCTTAGAGAGCTGCGACTTGTGTGAGAGTTTGGTCAATTTTATTTTCTTGGGTATGTTTCACATGCTTGGTTTATTACATTTAATTAACTTTATTTTCCTTGGATTACAATTTACACACACATATATCTATATTTGCGTGTATATGAGAGAGAATTTGTTGATTAGGGTTAACGAGGGATACTTATAGATCGACCCAGCAGGGTAGGCGCTTATTCAAACTAGGTTCATATCTCACTCAGCTAACACTAATAGGCTTAGTCTAGAAGTGAGTTATCTGTCCTATAACAACAGAAAGGGGGTTTTTTAAGCTATGTAGTCCTCAATGCGAGGAGATGATCATGATTTCATTTGTACCTATTTTGGCATTCATGTCAACCCAACGATAGAGTTTAAATGCTTCATGATCCAGGTTGCCTGGCTTCCTCTCTGTTGTACTAAGAACCTACTTTGGTTCTTGATTGCTCTAACTAAGGAAGGTCAGCTGTTATTTCTGAGTAGTTCTTTAGTTTTTGCAGTATGAGCCCACTTGAACATCCTGGTCTAGATCATATCAATGGGCCAATTAGGACAAGATTTGTCAAACCTGTTATCACTAAATGCATTGAGCTGTTAGCACAGGATTGATTTGAATTAATTTGTGCTAAACATAATCAATTGTCATTGTGCTATGATAAAATGGGACAGGGTTTGGTGAACTGCGATTTTCCTATATTGGTTGGAGCAATGCAGTAATCAATTGGAACTACATAAATAACCAAGAACAAATCAAGTCAACTAGAACCCCTTGGGTTTTTCAATGCATCTTGCTCTTCCCATTTTTATTGGAAAGCTAAAAAATTAAAGNCTGTTGTCCCACTTTCCCAGCTTGTTACCCCACCTTCTAGCCTACCATCCAGCCGCCCAACAAACCTTCCTGTTGCCTCCCTCCAATACACGTCGGCTGTCTCTCCTATTCACCCTTGCTGGCGCAAACCTCCACTGCCTTTAGGATAGACTTTCGAGGTGTTTGATTACGTCATCCTGTGTTTTGGTTATGTTTTTTTTCAGTTTGTATGTGCTGTAACCCTATTTCCCTATTAATAAGTTTTTTTTGAGGTTTGGGTTTTTTCTTTCGATATCATTTGGTTTCAAAGCTAGCTCCACCCTAGTCATATCCTAGGGTTCCCTAGCGTCCTCCTTACCCCCAACTGAAAAATTTTCTTTCTTACTCTGAACCACCCATTCCTAAATCAAATCTTAAATTCTCTTTGTTGATTTTCAAAATTAAAAATCCAAAATCAAATTTTATACACCTTCAATTAGTCTCAAGCACCATTTTTCACCTCATAACCCTAAACCTTAGCCAGGCATCTAATGAGATAAATATTTGAGCCTACCCGAAAGGAGATACTGATACACTAAAAATATATGCATTTTTAGACCCATATTTTATATCTATTTTTGATGATATTATACATTAATGGAAGGTATTTTGATATTTTCTTGCAGGTTATTGATTTTTAGGACTTAAAACAAAAATAAAGCAAAAATGATGAAATTTAGAGTCGAAATGACGTTTTTGAAGAAATGCTCAGTGCCGACAGCGTCGACGGCGCAGATTAAATTAACGCGGATATTTTTTACTTAGCGCCGACGACTCCAAAGGCGGTACAGACCCCGTTTCTAGAATATTCGATGTATTTGGATGATTTTTTGAAGAGTTTTTGGAGGCACCTCTTGGTGAACCGACCTTGAGCTCTATTTGGAGCCGAATTTCCTCAGAAAAAGTGCTCTTCTACGTTTTTCACTTATCTACTTTCATTTTTCGCACCACACCATTCCATTCTACTTCCATATTGGAGTCAATTAGTGATTTTGTTTTCATAGTTTAGAGTTTTTGTGGTGAGATTTAGTGTGAAACTTTCTGTAAGAATGTTGGAGAAGGAGAAAAGTGAGATATATCTTCTTCCTGCATTTCTAAGGAAAGACTACAAATGATTTACTTTGAAAAATATTTTTCAGATAAGTATTGTTTGTTTATTAGTGTTGTATTAACTTTCTTTTATATATGATATTTGTGTTTTGTTATTTCTTTCTCATGAAGTCTGAGTAGTTCCCTCTATCTTTCTCCCTACTCTGAGATATGGTGAAATGAAGAGATAATATGAATGTACCAATATTAAATTGTAAAATAAATTGTGATGATTTTTCAACTCCGAACTTAATTTACTTTTCAATCTAACCAATTGAATTGTTAAAATGTGTTGTGAAACATATGATCCGAGAAATGAAGTATGAGTTCTACAACAAAGTAAAGATCACATTTGATTCTATGAAGGAGAACATCGTTTATGAAATTAGTGCAAATAAATAGGAAAATATTTTTTGTTGGGTGTAGAATTGGAGAACCTTTAGGGTGACCAAACTAAAATTTTCACTTCAGTCTTACTGTTTAAAAACTGAAGCGNTATGAAATTAAGTGCAAATAAATAGAAAAATATTATTTGTTGGGTGTAGAATTGGAGAACCTTTAGGGTGACCAAACTAAAATCTTCACTTCAGTCTTACTGTTTAAAAACTGAAGCGAGATGTCACCTCCCAAAAGTCTTTTGGGAGGTGACAAGAGCTAGCCTTTAGGTGAAGGGAAGTGGAAGCCGGTATCCTCTAGCCTAGCCACAGATTTAGGGACTAAACACTGAGATTAGCCAATGATTTTCTATGCACTATATCAAGGTAGAGAATTAAAATTGCTCTTATTTGATACAATACATATTATGAATATTTATCTCATCTCATTTTACCATAGTCTCATTGTAGTGGAAAAAATATTTTTTCACATAGGAATCTCTGTTACGTAAACATAGTGAATAGNTGCTCTTATTTGATACAATACATATTATGAATATTTATCTCATCTCATTTTACCATAGTCTCATTGTAGTGGGAAAAATATTTTTTCACATAGGAATCTCTGTTACATAAACATAGTGAATAAATTAGTATTTACAAAATTTTGCATATTTGATCTGATAATAGTTTAGAAATTTAATTTTGATTACATCTCAACAATGGAAATTAGTATATTTGATCTGATAATAGTTTAGAAATTTAATTTTGATTACATCTCAACAATTGAAATTAGTGACGGTGATTTCAATTAACTTTCTGTGAATTTCTAGCAAATTTGTCATTTCCAATTTAAATCTTCCCCGTATGATCGATATTTGGGGCTTAAATAGAAAATCCATTATTACTTGATAACGATATATATACTTGCGTAGAATCCGAATATTAATTGATTATATTTAATTAAATTTTACACAATCTATTGCAATAAAAAAGTCGGATCAAGTTTTTGACGCCGTTGCGTGGGGAAGGTAACAGTTGAATTAAATGNATACTTGCGTAGAATCCGAATATTAATTGATTATATTTAATTAAATTTTACACAATCTATTGCAATAAAAAAAGTCGGATCAAGTTTTTGACGCCGTTGCGTGGGGAAGGTAATCGTTGAATTAAATAGTTTTGATAAATTAGGAAATTCAGAGATAATATATATACCATAAAAAATCATTATTATTAAAAAAAAAAAATAAAATAAAAAATCCAAAAAGAAATATTTTTATTAGAGTATTTTATTTTGCTTGCTTTATTTGTTTATACGAAATATTGAATATAAAGGTTTATTACCTTACAATTCAGAATTAGAACGTACTATTAGAAAAATTCGAAAACAATAAAGAGAAATTAAAAATTTACAAGAAATGGCGAATGACTTAGATAATCCAATAAATGAAAATCGACATAGACCTTTAAAAGATTATGCGAATCCGATAACAGATGAACTTTATTTGACTATTCAAAATCCTGATGTTGTTGTTACTTCATTTGAGCTTAAAACTGCTATTATCCAAATGATAAAAAATAATCAGTTTGAAGGATCATCTACTGAAGATCTTAACTTACATANAAATGGCGAATGACTTAGATAATCCAATAAATGAAAATCGACATAGACCTTTAAAAGATTATGCGAATCCGACAATAGATGAACTTTACTTGACTATTCAAAATCCTGATGTTGTTGTTAATTCATTTGAACTTAAAACTGCTATTATTCAAATGATAAAAAATAATCAGTTTGGAGGATCACCTACTGAAGATCTTAACTTACATCTTTCTAGTTTTCTTGAAATTTGTGCTGCATTTAAATATGACGGAGTGCCTAATGATGCTGTCAGGCTTAGACTTTTTCCTTTTTCATTAAGGGATAAAACCAAGACTTGGTTAAATTCGNAGTTTTCTTGAAATTTGTGCTGCATTTAAATATGACGGAGTGCCTAATGATGCTGTCAGGCTTAGACTTTTTTCTTTTTTCATTAAGGGATAAAACCAAGACTTGGTTAAATTCGTTAGCACCTGGATCTATTAGAACTTGGGGAGAACTATCAAAAAAATTCTTGGCTAAATATTTTCTACCCTCGAAAACCGCTAAGCTTAGAAATGATATTACATTTTTTTGTCAGTTTGAAGGGGAATCAATATATGAAGCCTGGGAAAGATTTAAAGATCTTCTTAGGAAATGTTCACATCATGCTTTACCAGATTGGTTAATAATTCAAACATTTTACAATGGATTAGTAGGATCACTGAGATCTATTATAGATGCTGCGCGGGTGGTTCATTAATATTAAAACCTTTTGGTGAAGCATATTCTTTAATTGAAGAAATGACTACTAATAATTTTTAATGGCCTTCTGAAAGGGTAAATTCTAAGAGAGTAGCTAGTATTCATGATTCTGATGCAATGTCTATTTTGACATCTAAAATTGCTGCTATTGCTAAAAATATTGATCAAATAGAAATGAATTATTCTCAAGTACCCTCAGTATTAGAGGAGAATTCACTAGGACAGATTATTGATACGCAATCATCTTATGAAACTTTAAACGCTATAAATAATCGAAATAACAATCCCTTTTCTAACTATTTTAACATTGGTTGGAAAAAATCGCCCTAATTTTAGTTGGAATAATTATAATAATTTGGTAAATCTATCTAGAAATCTGAACGATCAAGGAAATCCTAATTTTTGACCTTATTATCCTCCGGGATTTAACTCCAACCCTAACCCACAAGTTAAGGAAAATAAGTTTACGATGGAAGAAGTAATGCTAAATATGAGAAATCAAATACAAAATCAAGTGACTGCTATTAGAAATATTGAAAATCAATTATTGATACTGCACTTAGTAATAGACATTCTGGAATACTTCCAAGTACTGTGGAAGTTAATTCAAAAAATCAAAATAAAGAACAAATTAAAACTATTCAATTATGAAGTGGAAAATAAGTTGAAACAAGAATACAAAGAGAAACTGAAGTTGAGGAAGAAAAGGAAGAAATGGAAAATGATCAACAGGATAATGAACAAACACAGAACCCTGTAGAAAAATCATTACCTCCGTTTCCTCAAAGACTGAAACAGAAGAATGAAGATAAACAATTTACAAAATTTTTGGAAATCCTTAACAAGTTAACGATAAATATTCCTTTCGTTGAATCTTTGGAACAAATGCCAAGTTATGCTAAATTTATGAAGGATGTATTAAATAAGAAAAAGAAGTTTACAGATCATGAGACCGTTGCACTTAGTGAAAAGTGTAGTGCTATTATTCAGAAAAAAACTTTCTGAAAAATTAAAAGATCCTGGTAGTTTTACTATTCTTTGTGCAATTGGTGAAAAGTTTTATGGAAAGGCTTTATGTGATTTAGGGAGCGAGTATCAATCTTATGCCTTTATCAATTTTTAAACGTTTAGATTTGAGAGAAATTTCCTCTAATACTGTAACTCTTTAGTTAGCTGATCGATCAATAACTTATCCAAAAAGTGTTTGTTTTCGTTCATTTTTCTCTTTTTTTTTATTTTAAAAAGGAGTCGCCAGCTTGTCGATTGTCGTATAATTCCCCCATTCGATTAAAATTTCCCTCCCGAACCATATAAATGATTTGAAGAGGAGAGGAACCGAATAAGAAGGGACATACGACAAAGTGACAAACAAGAAAAAAAGTAAAACGTGGAGAGTCTACGTGCGATAAACCTCGCAAAGATGNAATAACTGAAGGAAAATAAAATAATATACATTCTCGTCTTTCATATTCCACTACAGAAGATCTTATAATAATAAAATATTGGTGCCCATGATATTTATTCAATGAAAATAACTTGAACTTAGATATGCATTATCTTTAGCTTTACTCTTCAAGATTTATTTTTTTACTTTACTTTTACTTCATACTATTAAAATTCACATCTGTGTTAGGAACAACGTTAAAACATAATCTAACACACTCCAGACTAATATTATCCCGTCGACACAATGATTCATGATCTAATTTACGTGATTCGTGATCTATGGGCACGGTCACAACGTTGTTTTCTGCTTGTAACACAAGGAGTATTAATTTCTCCTCTTATATGTACATACAACCTATGACATATCATTTCGAATACTTGAGGAAACCAAAGCGGAAATGAGGAGTCAAGCAGAGGGAATGTGGTTGGAACCAAAGGAGGTGAGCTCAGCCAATGAATCAACGCGAGATGAAAGGAAAGGAGGGAGCTCACATGCGTGCGATCAGTGAACAAAGGAGGAGTCGACGTTGAAGTCGAGCTGCGATCGAAGGATCGAAGGAGTCACAGAAGAAGACGTTGCGGCTCTGTAGAGCAGCTCCCGTGACGTCTTCAAGCGTCGAGCGATTCACTGCGAAAGAGTAGTATGGAGCGAAGCCGAGCATCACATAAGTAGCAGGTGGAGTCGCGTGTTGAAGGAAGAAGCTTTTCTGTGTGTGTGATTAGGGCATGATCGAGGTAAAATTTAATAATGTTAATTTAATTGAATAATAATAAAATTATATTTATATATTGAACTGCCCCCCCTCCCTCCACTCGTATTTATCCACTATTATATATATGTTATGTTATGCTTATTAAGGTTTAGTTTTTTGGAGTTTTGGTGTGTGATTTCTATTGGGATAGTCGTCGACGTCCTCTTTTTCCCTTTGAGGGCTTTATCGGTCTCCAATACCCACCCTGCATATCCCCCAACATCTCCCAATACTTCTAAATACGTTAAACTACTGTTATTCTCTCTTACAGGCCCGTCAATGAATATTTTTCCTCCATCTACCCTTTCCGTTTTCTTGCCCTTCTTCCACCTGTCAAGCCTTGTGCCCCTTCCCATATCATGTCCTCCTTCCAACAGCCCACCCCTCCATGCCCCCAACCTTCTGCCTTCACCCATTATGTCATAATCCTTGTTGCATTAACACTATCTCTCTCCTCCATCTGATGCCGTAGCTCCCTCCAGTACAACCAGTTACTATCGTTAGCCCAAACTAGCTCTCCCACTTGCTGGCCAATTGTCAGCCACTGCCCTCGCCCTTGACCAAGGTCGTGTTTGTGTTTGTTTGTCATTTATTTCCTGTTTTGACGAGTCTTTGTTGTAACCTTATGAATTTCAACAGTAATAATTTTATTTTCTATTATAATTTGGGTTAACTCCGGTATCATATATATATTGTAACGTTAATAGAAAATTTTATTAAATTAGGTCTTTTGGTTAGAAATTTAGTTTGGAGGTGCATGGAAGGAGACAATGTGCGCGAGCTAGCGGAGAAAGATTATCCCGATCAGTAAAGAAAATTTAGGTTTATATTATGATTTAATTAATGAATTTTTATATCAAAAATAAAGATAATTAGGTTTTTTTAAAGTAAAACAATGAAAAACTTAACTCTTAAATAAGTTAAAGTTGATAGTTAATTTAAAAACTATGAATAAATCAAATTCTAGTAATATGAGTATCACATTTATTATAGGCATCAATTTTAGAAGAATCGTGATTAAGGCTAAATTAAAAATAAATTAATTGTCATCGAGGTGAGTACTCATGTTTTTAATCTATGATAATTTTATGGTTCTTCTCAACTGTTTTGTATTAGTATTTCATGATAATTATACAAGCTTTATTTAGACGTATATGTTTTATTTATTGGTCACATTGTTATGAATATTTGTAGCTACTTACTATGATTGCCTTGATGAATGTTGTATATATATATTGAATTGAATGCGATGAACACATGAATGATATGTATATATTGACTTATTATGATGAAGTCACATTTTTACGGTACTAGCGGGGGAACGCTAAGGTACTTGTAAATATAAATAAAAAATAATTTTGATATTGAAGTACTTTAAGTGGTATAATTTTAAAAGTGCTCCTATGCCGGGTGTACATGTATAAAATGATATAGATATGTTATTGATATAGGGAGATTCATTGAATAACATCAAATATTTATATTTATTTATTAAAAGCTTAACTGACATACATATTACTTTATTTTCTCTTGTGTTACTGTA
>JXCR01057441.1:1257-11345 GCA_002079205.1 Phalaenopsis hybrid cultivar | reverse complement strand
TGGTTGGAAGCAAAGGAGGTGAGCTCTCCCAATGAATCAACACGAGATGAGAGGAAAGGCGGGAGCTCACATGCGTGCGGTCAACGAACAGAGGAGTCGAAGTTGAAGTCGAGTTGCGATCGAAGGAGTCACAGAAGAAGACGCTGTGGCTTTGTAGAGAAGCTCCATTGACGTCGTCAAGCGTCGAGCGATTTGCTGCGAAAGAGTAGTATGCAGCGAAGCAGAGCATCATGCGAGGAGCAGGCCGAATCGCGTGTGAGGGAAGAAGCTTTTCTGTGTGTGGATTAGAGCTTGATCGAGGTAAAATTTAATAATGTTAATTTAATTGAATAATAATAAAATTATATATATATATTGAACTGCCCCCCCTCCCTCCACTCGTATTTATCCACTATTATATATATGTTATGTTATGCTTATTAAGGTTTAGTTTTTTGGAGTTTTGGTATGTGATTTCTATTGGGATAGTCGTCGACGTCCTCTTTTTCCCTTTAAGGGCTTTATCGGTCTCCAATACCCACCCTGCATATCCCCCAACATCTCCCGATACTTCTAAATACGTTAAACTACTGTTGTTCTCTCTTACATGCCCGTCAATGAATATTTTTCCTCCATCTACCCTTTCCGTTTTCTTGCCCTTCTTCCACCTGTCAAGCCTTGTGCCCCTTCCCATATCATGTCCTCCTTCCAACAGCCCACCCCTCCATGCCCCCAACCTTCTGCCTTCACCCATTATGTCATAATCCTTGTTGCATTAACACTATCTCTCTCCTCCATCTGATGCCGTAGCTCCCTTCAGTACAACCAGTTACTATCGTTAGCCCAAACTAGCCCTCCCACTTGCTGGCCAATTGTCAGCCACTGCCCTCGCCCTTGACCAAGGCCGTGTTTGTGTTTGTTTGTCATTTATTTCCTGTTTTGACGAGTCTTTGTTGTAACCTTCTGAATTTCAACAGTAATAATTTTATTTTCTATTATGNCTTCACCCATTATGTCATAATCCTTGTTGCATTAACACTATCTCTCTCCTCCATCTGATGCCGTAGCTCCCTCCAGTACAACCAGTTACTATCGTTAGCCCAAACTAGCTCTCCCACTTGCTGGCCAATTGTCAGCCACTGCCCTCGCCCTTGACCAAGGTCGTGTTTGTGTTTGTTTGTCATTTATTTCCTGTTTTGACGAGTCTTTGTTGTAACCTTATGAATTTCAACAGTAATAATTTTATTTTCTATTATAATTTGGGTTAACTCCGGTATCATATATATATTGTAACGTTAATAGAAAATTTTATTAAATTAGGTCTTTTGGTTAGAAATTTAGTTTGGAGGTGCATGGAAGGAGACAATGTGCGCGAGCTAGCGGAGAAAGATTATCCCGATCAGTAAAGAAAATTTAGGTTTATATTATGATTTAATTAATGAATTTTTATATCAAAAATAAAGATAATTAGGTTTTTTTAAAGTAAAACAATGAAAAACTTAACTCTTAAATAAGTTAAAGTTGATAGTTAATTTAAAAACTATGAATAAATCAAATTCTAGTAATATGAGTATCACATTTATTATAGGCATCAATTTTAGAAGAATCGTGATTAAGGCTAAATTAAAAATAAATTAATTGTCATCGAGGTGAGTACTCATGTTTTTAATCTATGATAATTTTATGGTTCTTCTCAACTGTTTTGTATTAGTATTTCATGATAATTATACAAGCTTTATTTAGACGTATATGTTTTATTTATTGGTCACATTGTTATGAATATTTGTAGCTACTTACTATGATTGCCTTGATGAATGTTGTATATATATATTGAATTGAATGCGATGAACACATGAATGATATGTATATATTGACTTATTATGATGAAGTCACATTTTTACGATACTAGCGGGGGAACGCTAAGGTACTTGTAAATATAAATAAAAAATAATTTTGATATTGAAGTACTTTAAGTGGTATAATTTTAAAAGTGCTCCTATGCCGGGTGTACATGTATAAAATGATATAGATATGTTATTGATATAGGGAGATTCATTGAATAACATCAAATATTTATATTTATTTATTAAAAGCTTAACTGACATACATATTACTTTATTTTCTCTTGTGTTACTGTAGTTTAAGAGTGCGAGTATTCAGCGATATTATTTAGTTTAGTGTTATTTTAAAACTATCTTTTCAAGTTAATTTAATGGATTATTAGATGAACGATAGATGATAAAAAAAATTATAGAAGACGTGGACAACCTGTAATGAGGTAAATTTAATTATACTGTCTTATTTTAATTATAATAGTGACTCTTTCATTTGTTAAATAATATGTATAGATAATGAATATAAAAAATTTTCTTTCCACCGTCCGATCATCTGTCTTGGTTAATTCCTACTCCTGGGTCGGGTCGTGATATTTTTACTAGTATAAAATAAAAGATGATATTAAGTTGTTTGTTAAAACTAGCCTAATCTGCTAACATTGTAAATNGATAGCTAATTTTTGTCGATCGCAGGTGGACAACTTACACCTATGACATCCAAAAATTGATGCCAACAGTGTTATAGAAGATGTGCTAGTAAAAGTGAATAAACTTATTTTTCCTGTAGACTTTATAGTATTGGATATGGAGAAAGATAAAGATATTCCCATTATTTTAGGGAGACCATTTCTTGCAATAGGAAGAGTTGTAATAGATGTGCAAAAAGGAGAATTAATGATAAAAGTTAATGATCAGGAAGTGAAATTTAATATAGCAAAAGCTATGAAATATCCTGCAATAGAAAAAGATAATGATTATTTTAGGATGGAAGTAGCTGATTATCTAAGTAATGAGCAGTTTAAGAATGAATTCGAAAATAAATTAAAGTAAGGATAAATTTTTGATACTGAAAATGAAGTAAAAGAAGAAGATTTAGATTATGTTCAGGAGAAATTTGAAGCATTAGATTTGCTGGAAAATAATAGTAAATATCTTATTTCTTCAAGTATTAAACCACTTGAACTTGAATTGAAAATATTACCTGCTCATTTATAATATGTATTATTAGGAGAGTCATCTATATTGTTTGTTATTATATCTTCTGAGTTAACTGAAATTCAGGAACAAAAGTTGATAGAGATGTTGAAAAAGTATAAAAAGACTTTTGGATGAACTTTAGCAGATATTAAATGAATTAGTCCTTCAATTTGTATGCACATAATTTTATTAAATGAACAATATGAACTTAAAGCGGATCCTTAAAGAAGATTAAACTCAATAATAAAAGAAGCTGTTAAAATAGAGATTTTAAAGTGGTTAGATGCTGAAATTATATATCCTATTTCAGATAGTGCTTGGGTAAACTCAATTCACTGTGTTTCGAAGAAAGGAGTGACTGTTGAAGAAAACGAGAAAAATGAATTAATACCAATAAGACAAGTAACTAGTTGACGAATTTGTATTGACTATAGAAAACTAAATATAACCACCAGAAAAGATCACTTTCCTTTGCTTTTTCTAGGTTAAATGTTGGATAGATTGACTGAGAACAATTACTATTGCTTTTTAGATGGATATACCGGATATCAACAAATTCCAATTGCTCTAGAGGATCAAGAGAAAACAACGTTTACAAGCCCATATGAAACACTTACTTTTCGTAAAATGACTTTTGGACTATGCAATGCACCTGCAACATTTCAAAGATGCATGTGTTAATTTTTAGCAATTTTATAGAGCATGGAATAGAAGTGTTTATGGATGATTTTTTTGTATTTGAGGCTTCGTTTGATCTATATCTTAATAATTTAGAAAAAGTTCTGGAAGTATGTGAAAAAATCAACCTAGTTTTAAATTGAGAAAAATGTCAATTTATGGTTGCAGGAGGTATTGTTCTTGGACATAAAATTTCTTAGAAAGACATGACAATAGATCCTGCAAAAATCCAAGTTATAGAAAAATTACCACCTCCTAATAATCTTAAAGGGGTGAGTAGTTTTCTAGGACATGCTGGTTTTTACAGACGCTACATAAAATTTTTTTAAAAATAACTAAGCCCCTATGTCAACTTTTAGAAATAGATTCAAAATTTGATTTTAATGAGGAATGCATAACAACATTAGAATTATTAAAAAAAAATTAATCACTGCACCTATAATAGTACCACCTGACTGAGAGAAACCATTTGAAATAATGTGTGATGCTAGTGATTATGCTATTGGGGCTGTATTAGGACGAAGACACGACAAAGTTTTTAAAGTTATATATTATGCTAGTAAAATTCTAAATAATGCTCAAATTAATTATACTGCTACTAAAAGAGAGTTATTAGCTATTGTTTATGCTTTTGATAAATTTAGATCTTATTTAATTGAAACTGAATGTATAGTGCAAACAATCATTATAATATTAAATACTTAATGTAAAAGAAAGATGTTAAACCAAGATTAATTAGATGGATACTTCTTTTGCAAGAGTTTGATTTTATCGTAGTTGATAGAAAGAGAAATGATAATCAAATAGTAATTAGATGGATACTTCTATTGCAAGAGTTTGATTTTACCGTGGTAGATAGAAAGGAAAATAATAATCAAATAGTTGATTATTTGTCTAGAACAAAAATAGAATTATTAACTAATTTTGTAAATAAAATTTTAGAAAATTTCCTTGATGAAAATTTATATAGTATTGATGAAATAGATGTATCATGGTATGCTGATATAGTAAATTATATTGTAAGTGACATTTTACCACCTAATATCAAGAATCCACAATTAATGAAATTTATCTATGAATCGAAAGACTATTTTTGGGATGACCCATATTTATATAGACAATATAAAGATTTAATTATTAGAAGATGTGTGCCAGATGTGTGCCTTATGAAGAAACTCAATAGATAATTGAAAGATGCCATGATTCTAAATTTGAAGGACATTTTGGAATAAATAGAACTGCATATAAAATTTTGCAAGCTAGATTTTATTGGCCTACTATTTTTAGAGATATTAATGAATATACTAAAACATGCGATAGTTGTTAATGAGTAGGAAATATTTTCAGAAGAGACGAAATGCATCTAAATTACACATTAGAAATTGAAATTTTGGATGTGTGAGGATTAGACTTTATAGGACCATTTATTTCTTTATTTGGAAATTTATTAATATTTCTTGATGTTGATTATATGTCTAAGTGGATTGAAGCTATTGCTATGTCTAGATGTGCGCTCGGAGTGTTTTTAAATTTTTAATTAAAAATATTTTTACAAGATATGAAATGTCGAGAGTAATCATTACTGATGGAGGATCTCATTTCAGGAATAAGAGAATCGAAAAATTAATCAATAAATATGATATAATGCATAGATTCTCTACTGCTTATCATCCTCAAACTAGTGGTCTAACAGAAATATCGAATCGTGAAATTAAACTCATTTTAGAAAAAACTGTAAATCCTTATAAAATGGATTGATCAGCTAGACTAGATACTGCATTATGGGCATACAAAATTGCTTATACAACTCCTATAGGAATGTCCCCATATAAATTGATTTTTGGAAAAACATGTCATTTACCAGTAGAATTAGAATATAAAGCATTTGGGGCTATTAAAGAATTTAATCTTAATTTAAAAGATGCTGGTGAGAAAAAAAGTTTTGGTAACTAAATGAACTTGAGGAGAGTAGAAATGAAGCATATGATAATACGAAAATCTATAAAGAGAAAATGAAAATATGACATAATCGGAAGATTTTTAGGAAGAAATTTGAACATAAACAAGAAATTCTACTATATAATACAAGATTGAGATTGTTTTTAGGAAAACTAAAATCCAGATGATTATGACCATTTAAAGTGATTAAAGTCTATCATTATGGAATTGTTGTTATTAAAGATCCTAACACTAGAAAGATATTTAAAGTCAATGAGCATCGTTTGAAACATTATTATGAATGACACATACATCAATTTAAAGAAATTTTAATGTTAAGTCAACCCAACTAAACAAAGGGTATGTCGGTTTGACAACGTGAAACCAAGCGCTTTGTGGGAGGAAACCCAAACGTATATGGCATGTATTACTATTTAGTTTGTTAAGTGTCTTATATATTAGTAGATAATAATCCTACACAATTGCATTTATTATAAATTAAGTCAAATATTGGTATTACTTATATATTAGTAGATAATAATCTTACACAATTGCATTTATTATAAATTAAGTCAAATATTGGTATTCGAGGAAAATTTGGAATCGAATTGAATATAAAAAATGAAAATTGCAATTTTGGCCACTGGCGCCAACGACGCCCTAAATAATGGACATCAACGCCGGCAGTGACAATCGGGAGCGCCAACGGTGCGGAGTGCGGTTGGACGGTTTTAGACGACTTTTGGCGGGTTTTGGCGCGATTTCACTTCATAATAACCACCAGGATGAGTTTAAAAAGGCCTAGAAACATCCTTGGATGCCTAGTAACTTCCTATTTTAGGATTCCATGGTATCCAATTACAGAAACACTTTAAGGTACGGAGTTTTCAACAAAAGAAAGTTTATTAGTTTCGACGCGCAGCGATTATACGATAAAATTATTACGAAGAGAAGATTAATCAAGGAAAGAGGATTTGTTAATGATGGAGTGATCAATCCTACTGGTCCGATTGATAAAATCATTCTGCAAAGGAGTTGGAAAGTTCTGTGTTACACTACGTCTGCGGTTGTCGTACCTGTGGTGAAAGAGTTTTATGCAAGCTTACATGAAATTACTCAAGGTTTTGTCTTTATACGAGGTAAGACTGTACCATTTACTCCTGTAAGGATTAATGAATTATATATGATAAACAACATTCCAATCTGTCATTATGCAAATTTCATTCCTACACGAGATTTGATGCAAGACGTGTATGACCTTATGACGGATGAAAGTGATATCTGTGAGATACGAGATGAATGATATGTTAGTTTCTTCACTTCATTACTTAATCTAATTTCGAAGCAATGACATTTCTTTATTGTTGCAAAATTACTCCTTACTATGAAAATTAATAGAGTTACCAAATAATGTGCTATTTTAAATTACTGCATTCAAATGAAAAAACCCATTGATATAGGGTCTATTATATTTAAATTTGTTATGGGTATCCTTACTAATGGACCAATTTATGGACTTGGGCATCAATCTACCATCTTTTTTATTTGCAGTCAAGCCCAAGTTCCATATGAAAGTTGGGAAAATATTTTATTACCTTGGGAGCCCATGAATCCTATAGATGAGAATTGTTGTGGAAATGAAAATGAATCCATTGATATAGGGTCTATTAACAACAAAGAGGCACTATTATAAAGATCAGGGAATCATAATTATTTTAATAGACAAGTCAATTAAGACTGAAAGAATAAACCAAAATATTTAACATACTTTTTTTATAGTTGAGAGAAATCTAGAGACGAGAAGGAACGAGTAGAGGAATAGGAATGCTACTTACTGTTTCTTTTTGCTCAATTGAAGCGCAGGAAATAGAAGATCCAAAGTCATGAGTTGAGGAGACGAGGTGGGAGCGAAATTTGCATAAATTTTGTGTTGATTAGCTGCTCATGAGCTTGCAAGTAGAAAATGGGTTTAAGTTAGAGCTGCGACTTCTGTGAGAGAGTTTGGTCAATTTTATTTTGTTGGGTCTGGTTCACATGCTTGGTTTATTACATTTAATTAACTTTATTTTCCTTGGATTACAATTTACACACACATATACATCTATCTTTACGTGTATATGAGAGAATTTGTTGATTAGGGTTAACGAGGGATACTTATAGAGGGTCCCAACGGGGTAGTTGCTTATTCAAATCAGGTTCATATCTCACTCAGCTAACACTAAGAGGCTCACTCTAGAAGTGAATTATCTGTCCTATAACGGCAGAAAGGTGTTTTTTAAGCTATGTAGTCCTCAATTCGAGGAGATGATCATGATTTCCTTTGTAACTATTGGAGCATTCATGTTAACTCAACGATATGGTTTAAATGCTTCATGATCCAGGTTGCCTAGCTTCCTCTCTGTTGTACTAAGAGCCTACTTGAGTTCGTGATTGCTCCAATTATGGCAGGTGAGTTGTTATTTCTAAGTAGTGCTTTAGTTTTTGCGTTATGAGCCCACTTGAACATCCAGGGCTGGATCAAATCAATGGGCCAATTAGGACAAGATTTGTAAACCTGTTATCACTAGATGCGTTGAGCTGTTAGCAACAGATAGATTTGATTTAACTTGTGCTAAACATAATCAATTGTCATTGTGCTATGATAAAATGGGACAAGATTTGGTGAACTGCGATTTGCCTATATTGGTTGGAGGATTGCAGTAATCAAGTAGAACTACATAAATAACCAAGAACAAATCAAGTCAACTAGAACCACTTGGGTTTTTCCATGCATCTTGTTCTTCCCATTTTTATTGGAAAGCTAAAAAATTAAAGAAAACATCTTGAATATCTCAATATTGTTCTTTGGCAGGTTACATAGGTGATGATGAGTCAACGTCTTCTATGTTGAGCTCAGAAGGCTGGCTGAGGACTGGAGACCTGTGCTATTTCAATGAAGATGGGCTTCTTTTTATTGTTGGTAGACTAAAGGAATTGATAAAGTACAAGGCCTACCAGGTGCTTAAAATTTAAATGATCTATTGTCTTAATTTAAGATCATTTAACTTGGGAGCCAATGTTATGTTTGTTCCATTTGGACCTTTAAGCCATTGTAGCTGCAATAGAACAATAATATAATCTATTTCAATCCTCAGATTTGACATTAGGAGCATCATGGCGTGCTCTGTACTAATTTTTTTTCATTAGATGTTATTGAATGCACGCATTGTTTGCTAGGTTCCTCCAGCAGAATTGGAGCATATACTTCATTCTCATCCAGAAATTGCTGATGCAGCTGTTATTCCGTAAGTGTTGAAATCGGTTGCATTTTGCTTTGAACTAAATTGACCTGTTGATTACTGACTTTTATGTTCTATTTTTTTCTTGCATGATTTGCTTTGTTGGATGCAGTATGACCCATTGCTAATGTTCTTTTTCTCATGTTTTCTCACTATTAGCAAATTTGGGCCTCTCAATTCTTCCTGAAAGACATTGAAATTTCAAATAACTAGTGTCTTATTACATGTTTGCATTGGCTCAGCTAGTACATACTCCGAATGTTCTCATATAAAATGTCGCGATTGGATCCGGGGCTTCTAATTAACTACAATGGGAACTGACGGTCAGATGGTGAAATTACATTTTATATTATTCTATTTCTATTACTAACAGTATATTATTCACATATTAATAAAAAGAGCCACTAAATAAAGCAATTAAATANATTAACTACAATGGGAACTGACGGTCAGATGGTGAAATTACGTTTTATATTATTCTATTTCTATTACTAACAGTATATTATTCACATATTAATAAAAAGAGCCATTAAATAAAGCAATTAAATGAACCAAATAAAACCTTTTAGGTTGTTGTCCTCGCCTTCTGTAAATATTATCTTCTCTGGTTTTCATTTTAATCAAAACTTTAAACAAAAAAAAAAAAATCAAATACATAATGAGTTATCTAAGATAAATCAAAAGCAATCACACTTCTAAATTGCATTAACCAAATGAAAAGAAAATAATATGCATGGCCGTCCTTCATATTTTAGATGAGTTTTCTATGATAAGTCAAGAACCACACACTTTTAAACTACAATAACTCAAGGAAAATAAAATAATATGCATTCTCATCTTTCATATTCCACAATAGAAGATCTTATAATAATCTAATATTGGTGTCCATAATATTTATTCAATNACCACACACTTTTAAACTACAATAACTCAAGGAAAATAAAATAATATGCATTCTCATCTTTCATATTCCACAGTTGAAGATCTTATAATAATCTAATATTGGTGTCCATAATATTTATTCAATGAAAATAACTCGAACTTCAATATGCATTAGCTTTAACTTTACTCTTCAAGGTTTATTCTTTTACTTTACTTTTACTTCATACTATTAAAATTTATATCTGTGTTAGGAACAACGTCAAAACATAATCTAACACACTCCAGACTGATATTATCCCGT
>JXCR01057424.1:28022-83868 GCA_002079205.1 Phalaenopsis hybrid cultivar | reverse complement strand
TATGGAGATGATGATTCACTTATGATTAAGCCCACAATTATTGATGATCTAACTTCTTTTAATTAGAATTCATATCACCTAAATTAAAATTCAAACCTTTGCTAATCTTTCTCCCGTTAGATTTATTAAAGGGCTTGGTGGTGATCTAGGCTTGATATTTAATTCATTTGATGGGATTTAGAGGACAATATGATTGGCGATTAGCACTACAAGCCCAGCTTTATTGATGGGTACAAAAGTTCTTAATGACTGGAACTTGCCTTAGGGGCATTCACCAACATAACTTTTAAGTAAAGTATCAATTGTTTAATTAAGTACCCTATCCTCAGGATGATTAAAATGTTAAAATTCATTGAGAAATGGTNATGACTGGAACTTGCCTTAGGGGCATTCACCAACATAACTTTTAAGTAAAGTATCAATTGTTTAATTAAGTATCCTATCCTCAGGATGATTAAAATATTAAAATTCATCGAGAAATGGGTTAATTTTACTTTGACATGGGATGATTAATAGAACAATATGATAAGTTCAAAATGATCTCAAATATTTCAAGGGATCCTTAAAGCAATTCAGAGTCATTCCCCGAACACTTTAGAATCTCTGGGATATTTTGAAGGACAAATTGAACTTGTTATATTTTTTTCTAAAATCATCCACTAAGATCTCTCAGGACTTAATAAGTCATAATTTGGAGTTTTTTAGATACAACTTCATCACTCTTGCAATTTATTTAAATTTCTGCAAAATTATATACATGTTGCAAAAGCTAATCTATCGGTAGGAATGCCGAAAAGATGATAGGTATGCTTTTACAGTGTTATTTAATTCCTGTCATTTTACTTTTGCTACAAAATATCATAACTTCTTAGGTGTGTACTCTACTATTTTGAAAATCAAAACAACTTTTTCAAAAATTAAGCAACATTTTCAAAACNTGATAGGTATGCTTTTACAGTGTTATTTAATTCCTGTCATTTTACTTTTGCTACAAAATATCATAACTTCTTGGGTGTGTACTCTACTTTATTTTGAAAATCAAAACAAATTTTTCAAAAATTAAGCAACATTTTCAAAAACTAAAACAAACTGTTTCAAAGGTAACCATAAATCCTTTAAAATTTCACTAAGCTTAAAATGTCCTTTTGAATTTATGGAAGTCCCTCGGAGGAGGTAACCCACGGTTGCTAACGAGATCTCCACAGTTTAAATGGGTTTCACAACTCGTTTAAGATAAGTAAATTCAGAAGAAAATAGTGATATCGGAGCNACTAAGCTTAAAATGTCCTTTTGAATTTATGGAAGTCCCTCGGAGGAGGTAACCCACGGTTGCTAACGAGATATCCACGGTTTAAATGGGTTTCACAACTCATTTAAGATAAGTAAATTCAGAAGAAAGTAGTGATATCGGAGTNTTCTAATAACTTTTATTGCCATAATCATGACCTAATTAACCCTTAAAACCCACTGGCTGAAACATAGAATTCCCTAATTAAATTAATTACCCTTCTAATTATCTTATTTATATTTAATANTTCTAATAACTTTTATTGCCATAATCATGACCTAATTAACCCTTAAAACCCACTGGCTGAAACATAGAATTCTCTAATTAAATTAATTACCCTTCTAATTATCTTATTTATATTTAATTATTTTCAAATTAACCTCTAAACACATCAAACCAAGAGTTCATTAATTAGTTAACATATGAAATTATCATAACCATGCCCTTTTACTCACTAACATAATTAATGAATTTCTCACTTAACCAACTGATAAGTCTAACTAATGAATAAATATTTTAATGAAATTTTTAATATTTTAATTAAATAATTTACTGAGTATTAATTAAATGAATTAATATGTTAATCGAATCTTTTTTAGTAATAATAATTTTAATCAAAGCTTTAACAACCTATTTAAATATTTAATCAATNTCTAGTATTGTGTGGCATATTATGGTCGTATTTAGGATATATCTTTAGCAAACAGGGATCACAGATGGTGGTTACTAGGAGAATCGACAGACTTCAGTGTTGTGGTCTATAGTAGCCGGTGGGCTACAGAGGTCATATTCTATCAACCAATCTTTGATTCAGAATAGCCATGAAATTTGTGCTCTTTCCTTCCCATTCTTCAAGTGAAAAGAGAGCATCTATTTATAGCCCAAGCAGTTGGGACAGTTTTAACATTTGACGAAAAACTTCACCAACACCTGATCGGAAGACCCGCATTTATCTTCCTTGATCATAGCAATTTTTTTTTTATGATTTGAATGCCTTGATGGCCTTTGAATTGAGTGATCTTATGCTCATTGGATTCCTCTCGTCAAGGCACGTGATTCGCCTGTAAATATTTTTAATTTGAATTTCATTTGACTATTTATTTGATGGTGAAAAACCTTTAATTGTGCTTTAAAAGCTTGATATGGTCTTAAGTTAACTCAAATTGAACCATTTTGTTATCTTCAGGTTCGTCCTGTCAAGACGATCAGTTTTCTTATAAACCTACTGAAATTGGGGCTCGAGATGACCTTGATTTTCAATTTGGAATATTTATTGCTCATAAAATACATTGTGATGGCCGATGAAATACTTAACTAAATCTATTTAAAATCAATGGCGTGGTTCTTTTATTTATCATTTAATAAGAATACTCTTCTCTAAAATTATGAAATTATTGAAGAATAAGAGTCTACTTTTGCAATGATAATTTTTAAATTGTTATTTTAATAAAAAGTTATTCATTTTAGAATAAGATTGTATCTCGTAAATATTTTTAAATAACATAGCTTAGACTACCTATTTCTTTAACCAATGCGGAAATAAGTTTTCTTTGATATTTTTGATATAAAGAGAAAGCGAATGTTTTGAATCTTAAATTTCTTTCTATCATATTTGCTGTAGCACGCTTTTTCCTTTAATAATTTTCTCTTACAAGAGTTTCTTTTGACGAATTTTTTCTTGCACCAAGCAAGTTGTTCTCGACTTTTTAATCTACTCATAATCGCCAAATATCTGATTAAAATTTTTCACTAGCTTATCATCAACAAAACTAGTAGAATATATTTGGTTTCTATTTACATCGAATGTTGAATGGGTCAAAGTTTTCTCAAAGAAAAGCCAATTTGCATTTGAATTTGAATTGGTTTCTATTTACACTCATGGTACATCATATAAACTTGGTCATAGATGACCAACCAGAAGTTAAAAGTTCATGTACACAACTCATGCAATCTGACGCCTCATGAAGACCTCCATAAATAAGTGTGCAAAACCTACTAAACATTGGCCCCTTGGGATGAAAACTATAGAATACCCATCCAAGAAAGGAGAACTTACTAGCTCCTTAAAATGACACGAGTCATCTCAAAAAGAACCGCATGGCCCCTCAAGCCTACTAGAACCCAATGTGACACCGACATGTACTTCCCTAGTGAATTTCTTGTTGAAGAGGCAAAGCTACCTACCGGAAGACGATAAAGTGCCCTCTGTCTGACAGTCTAGCCTCATCTTGACTATAGAAGTCCCCCTCAAAGGGAGCAATAATTATCAGTTGGACCAGAAGAACTGACTGATTTGAAGGTTCGTCGTTTGGCCGACCGACGGACCACAATCTTGCTGGCCGATGGACCACAATCTAGTCGACCGAAGGACCACAGTCTAGCAGAGCAAAGTTCCACAGCTTGGTAGATCAAAAGACACTCAGCCTGGACAATAAAAAGCTCTCAATTCAGCCAAATGAAGTCCCTTTGTTTCACTGATCGAAAGTCCATACTCGAGCCAACCGAAGGCCCGCGAATAAACCGATCGAAGACCTCAACCTGAAATGACCGAAGGATGGGACAACCAAATCAAAGATCTTATTTATATTTTATTTATTCATTCATTAATTTATTTATGTATTTATTTATGACTAAAATGCCTTGTGACGTACCTATTTCAAACAGGGATAAATAAGTAATTGCACACTTCACACCCCCGAGTCTATAAATAGGGGTCTTTTTTTATGACAAGAGATTAATGAATTATTCAAACTAATGTAGTCCCTTTCCTTCCTCTCTCTCTCTCTCTCTCTCTCTCTCTCTCTTTATATATAGATATATATATATATATACTCTTAGGGTTTGCTTTATAGATTTAACATTCTATAAGGTGCGGTAGAGCCCAGAGAAGGAACCCATTCTGTTAATGGAGAAGAAACCATAAGAATCCTAGATTGCACGAGGGAGTTTGTGCTGTAACAAATTCAAGGTTTTAGGGACCAGATGTTCGGTCAAATTACAAAGTTGACGTGAGCGGTGCTTGGAGGAAGGGAGAAATTTTTACGTGTTCTAAGTCACTGGGTGGAAGAACCTGAACCTCAAAGCCGCCGACCGACTAAGGGGGAGCTGCCACCTTGGGCTTCAGTTAAATCATTTTTCATGTGTTGATCAATCAAAGATTTCAAGCCCTTATCAGAAATTGAAAGTGTTTTTTACTATTTCCTGGAGACTTCAACCTCAATTTATCTTGTCTTTGATTGTCAACCTCATGAATAGCCTCAAATTTCTCTACTTCTATATGCATTTATAAAGGAGTACGAATCCTCTATTGAACTATGGGAGTTGAAGCCAATAACTCTTCTGTCATTTAATCTAATTTTTCAATATACTCTCTTTGCTTTAACTCATCTAGTATATGTTGAGCTGTATTAGGTTGTGAGTCTACAAAATCTTTGCAATGAATGGGTAGATTGGGTATTGATTCATCACAATAGCATTCATAATCTCCTCCATCCTGTTCTCTAACCTTTCATCAGTCCATCTCCATGTCTTAACTGGTTTATAAATTGTTGGATTGTTTTTAGTACAATACTTTCTTCAACTATAACATCTTGTAAATCGACATTCTCCTCATGTCATTTTTATGACATTGTATGGGTTTCAATCATCATATTAGTGGCGCTCTTCCGACGCTCCTAATGTTTCATCTTCTTTCTTGAGTTCTTTGATGATATCTTTCAATGCACATAGCAGTTCATCAATGGGTTTACATTTGATATTCTTCATATCAACAAGGAGATACTTGGGTGACATCTTCCTTCAACGAAGATACAAATAAGGTCATTAATAGGAAGTCTACACTTGATTCTCCTAATTTTAATGAATTTATGATTAAAGTATCTTGAAAGGGAACTTAGTTAAAGATCTTACGTTTGGACCTTATCCACAAGGTGAATGAGAGATATGATTTAGTTTTAATGTTTCTTTAGTTTTAGTTTGAATTTTAGAATCTAATTTTAAACTTATTTTTAGAAAGTTTTTGATTTAAGGATTCCATTTGATAATGTATTATTAAAGGCTATGGCCAGACTTGAAAAATTAAGTCAGGCAGCCCTAACCTAAACTATGGTGCAGAACTAACTAAAAGGAGTCCCATAAAGAAGATCCAAAAACCTACTCATTATTTGTTGTTCGAATCAGTGGTCATGGAACCAGAATTCAAAGATATTGGATGGACCCATTCATGACTTGGTACAAGAGAAGTTCAACATTTAATAAGATGGTTAATTTATGTAAAGTGAGTATAGAACAAACACTAATGAAAAATGAGATTAAACAATAATTATAGATGTAGAGAGGAACCATCCCCAACAGAGTCGCCAGAAAAATTACTAGTTAAATTTTTTATTGTTATCCATCATAGATTTTGAAAGTTTTTTATCTAAATAATGGGATACAACATTCAAAAACTAACATATGATCATGAAAGGTAGAAATATTGCCATAAAATGGATTTAATCCTCTAGTTAAGAAAAATCTTCCTTATATATATGGATCTACGGAACTAGAGTTTTCTTTGATCGTATTGGTATAAGATATGGTTTATTTATTCTTGGGTCTAGTAACCATGTGAGGGAGCTCCCTCAGAATTAATTACAACTCAGGAGTAGTGGCTTTTGAGAATAATTTCAATTAATGCTTTGGCTTATAACTTTCACAATCATCAGTATGTATCTATAAGATGATAGATTTTAAATATTAAGTTGGTCGGATTTGAAATAATTTTGTTGAAATTGAAATTTTGGATAGGCTTGAAAAAGATTTATTTAAACTGTGCTGAGAAACATGATTTTGATGAAGTTTAATTTTATTTTAAAATTTGTTTTGGGTTGATCTTTAAGTTTGATTTGTTATTTAGATTATGAAAAAGGTGTTTAATTTTGTAAAACTGATTTGTTTTTTTTATTGATGTTGTTATGCTTGTTTTATGTTTGACTCAAAATCTGTTTGAAAATTATTTGAGTTCATTTATGAGTTATTAAGTTTATTATTGTGATATGTATTAGTTTGTTTTAGGATTTATGATTAGTAGTTATTTATATACATTTAATTGAAATTCATTATTTTTTTTTTGAAATTAATTTAATTTTTTAATTTAACTTCTTAAACTTTATCGAATTTTAGTTATAGTTTATTTATGTTTATTGTAACTATTAAGTTTGCAAAAGCTTATTAGGATTCATTCAGGTTTGTTAAAACTTATGAAAATTTATTAAAGTTATTTGAGATTTTTGTTGAATTATACTTAAGTTTGATTTAATCAAGTATGGCTAAGTTTTATTAAAATCTGTTTAATTTATTTAAAATTTATTTAATTTTGTTAAGGTTTTTCAATTTTTTTTTTTAGTTCATAATCTGTTGAAGTTAATTAAAATTAATTTTATTTTATTAAAATTTTGTTAAGTTTTCAAGATTTTTGAAGCCATAAGGTTTAAGCCCAGAATATGAATATAATACTTCTAATATTGTGCTTGAGTTGTAGATTCAAGTTTGAGGTGTGATTCAGAATTGAATCAAAGTTAAGTTAAAACTGGATTGAAATTGAGCTGATTGGAATTGAATTGATATTGAGTTGGGATGGAATTGAGTTCAGATTAGAATTGACATGAGCTGAATTGGATTATATTTAAATTAAGCTAAGATAATGTTGAAATTGAGTTAAATTGAGCAGAATTGAGTTTGACATTGTGTTAGCTTCTAGACTAAGGGGTAGATTAAGGTAAGGGATTGCAAGATAGAGATGAAGCCCTAAACTAAAATGCCTCTAAAATGGAGGCTAATATGTGGATTAACCTACATTTTGGAGACAATGTCCCGGGTTATGAGTCCATGGGCTTTCAACATCCTAGGTGCTTTAAGATCATTAAACTATTAACCAACAATTTTGCCATAGTAATGACTTGAGGTAGACTATCCTATTATAAAGTGGTTCAAGGTACCTTCTTCAGTAACTATAGGTTATATTCTCTACTGGTAAACTTATAATCAAAGGGGGTAAGCCATTTATTTTAGATGTTCTAGTCTTTAATTCTATCTACTGGGTACCTTGTCAACTAAGCATCTTGACTAGACTACTCCAGGTTGTGTGTGGACTTGGCTTTTATCCTATGTTATCTAAACTAGAGTTCAAAGTTTGAAGCTATCCTAGGTTGAGGCTGTGAAAATTAGATTTGGTCAATTTAATTTTATTTTAGGGGCTTAATCTTTAACTCATGATTTGTTTGACTTTTAGTTTTATCGTTCATGGTTAAAAATTCTTCAAACTGTTTGGGGTTTCCATTTTTTTAGGTTTAGGTGTCAAAAATCAAGGTTCTACTAATGGTTTTGAGTTCAATTTTATATCCTAAATTTTCTTGTCCCTCCTTACGAGGATTTTCTTATACAATTTGGTCTTATGTGATTGAGACTTTTATAATAAGCATAGCAACTTAAACCTTCCAAGTCTATACTATTTAAATTTAAGATTCATTTGTGTTATCACAAAAAATATTTTTTTCTTAAGAAAAAAGGTTTCTCAATAAATGTTTTTATCATTCAAAAAGTGTGAGAGATGAAAATTTACTTATATATGAATTATATAGATTTGAAAAGGCCCAAGACTTATATACTCAAAGACTAAGGCTATGAAATCACATGTTTTTTTTGTGCAAAAAACATGTTCTTTTGGAGATGCTTATGCTAGTGAATATGTAAGTCTTTCCTAGACTAAGTTATTAAGATATCCTAGCAAAGCTTATAGCTTCTTACATTTTATTACTAATTGTTGACCTCATTTTTGGTCAACCCTATTTTCTTTGACCTCAGCTTAACATGACTTCACTTGACTTTAATCTTGAATAAACCATAAGATTACTGCTTTCTCTTTTGAGATTATTATATTATTCAATACCTCATTATTGAAAGTTTTATGAGTCTTATTATCACTAATAAAACCCATGTAAACCAATTTTATGATCAATTGAAATTATTTTTAAGTGAAACTATGCACTTGGTGTCTGCATGCATGAAAATTGGCTTATGTAATAAATTTTTTTAACGAGTCATTATTTTTGAAAAATTGGCTTCATCATTGCATTCGAGTCATCAAAAACTTTCAATGAGTCCCACTGCACTCAATTCTTACCCTATTTCGGCACCTTTTGAGCTAGCAATACTTGGAGANATGTAATAAATTTTTTTAACGAGTCATTATTTTTGAAAAATTGGCTTCATCATTGCATTCGAGTCATCAAAACCTTTCAATGATGAGGTATTGAATAATTGAAAGACAATTTGAATTAGAAAAAGTTCTTGGAGAAAAAAAAATAATAATTATGAGAGATAAAGCGACAATTTGACCATAACTCTTTCAAAATGGTTTCAAATCAACTCTAGTATTCAACAAAAGTTCTTTGAAACTTAAAAATGTAGCATTTGTACTAGTAAAATTTTATTTTAAAATTAATTATTTTCTCTCTCATATTGTAGGGCCCACTTTGACCAGTCATCTCTCC
This sequence comes from Phalaenopsis hybrid cultivar, assembly GCA_002079205.1. Lineage (NCBI taxonomy): Eukaryota > Viridiplantae > Streptophyta > Magnoliopsida > Asparagales > Orchidaceae > Phalaenopsis > Phalaenopsis hybrid cultivar. The sequence goes on along the minus strand of JXCR01057424.1, from coordinate 75,048 downwards.
ATATCTTGAATTAGAAAAAAATCAATTAAACCATTAAATTCATTACTTTTTTCTCTATTAAATGGGCAAAGGTCAATTTTTTTACCATAACCACTTCAAACCAACGACAACCACATTCCCCAACTAGTTCCCAACTTTGAATGACCATATCTTGGACTAAAGAACTTTCTTTTTGAAACACTTTAAACCACTAGAATTCCTACTTTTTGCTCTTTCAGTTGGCATATGAATATNAGAACTCTCTTTTTGAAACACTTTAAACCACTAGAATTCCTACTTTTTGCTCTTTCAGTTGGCATATGAATATAATTTTTCCTACTTTTTGATGCAAGGTTATGAATTTTCTCTCATTATTTCTCAAAATTACATAAATGCCACTTATGTTAACCACCCATTTAATTCCCCATCCAACCATCCTCCTTGTGCCACCTCACTAATCCAAGAGGATCACTTCTATTAGATCTAATTACCTCAACCAAAAATAAATCTATTTCCCTTGAAATGAATTAAATCCTAGCCACCAAATTCAACATCATAACCTCTCTCTCAATCCTAGCCATCCCTCCTTCATGTAACTTATTTCCTCCCATTTTCTCTCCCCTCATTATCTCCACAAACTAACAAAAAAGGCCACATACACACTCTCACATGTGAAAATCTCCATCTTCATCTCTTGACCTCATTCTCCCCTCTCCCTTATCCAATTCCCTTGCATTTTTGCCAAATTGAAACAAAACTCTCTTCCTCCAAGTTAAAATCGAGATCTCTCATTGGAAATTTTTTCATCAAGGTGTAGAGATCAAGAAAGGGAAATCCCTAAATTCAAGGAACATCAAGTGAGAACACATCAACAAAGAAAAAGTATAATATCATTCATTTTAATTTCAAATTCACATTTTTCATAAATTTAATTTAAATCAAATCCCTTCATGTTTCTATGCAAAATTTCTCAAATCCGTGCATGTTCCTTAACCAATTTTATAGAGGTTTCATTCAAACAATCTCTGCGTTGTTTGATTGATGTTATTACATGACAATGAAAGCACTTGCAAGCTTAAATTTACCAAACTGTAAACAATATGGCATAAAATCATTGAGCTTTTCATTAAATTGCTTTCTAATGTATGCATTTGATCTTAGTACCCAATATTTCATATTTTTGCATTCTCTTAGGCTTAAAGAAAACTTAAAGTGCTTGAAATTTATGGACTTTCAATCTTATCATAGTTTATTGCGTATGTCTACTATTCTATATTAAATAATATATATTTCGATGCACTTTAGCCCAACCAAAGCAAACTCATGTAAAATTTTTTGAACTTTTATTCTATAACCTTTTAACTCATATGTGTTATGTTAATTTACTGGATTACATATGTTTCCAAGGAAATTCATATTAAATGTCGAGTTATATGATCTATGCCTTAATATCTATGCTACATGATATGTCATAAAGCATGCTTTATTTCCTTTGTCCTTTAAACTTATTTTTAGATGAAACTACACGTTAAAGAAAATTAGTTTAGTGTTTTTTTGTGCTGGTATAATAGGTAATACACTCAGAACAAAGAAGGATTGAAAAGGAGCAAAAAGGAGATAAATGGAGCATATATGAAAAAATGTGGTATGGCGCCATGGCGCCCCATTCAAGCACCCTGACACCAGCTTTTGGGTACCTAAGTGCTAGAACTTTGTGCATACAACTGAGAAGCTGGTGCCTAGGTGTCAAGGCACGATCGTTTTCTGTAGTTGCTGAACCGCAACTTTGGGAGTTATTTAATGGATTTTGATTCTTGGAGAAGGGACATTTTGTTATTTCCAAGTCTTGGAATTCTCAAAGAATGCCAAGAGGTTGTAAATAGAAGTAGGGATTGTAGATTTTTACCATTTCTTGAGAGATTGGAGAGGTGGTTGAGTTCATTTTGTAAGGGATTTGTATCAGCGTTGCAAGGAATAGTAGAAGGCTTTGTTGGAGGGATTTACATCTCTTTCTGAAGGGAGAAAAGCTATGTATTGTGTTTTGATTAACTTGTACTTGATTGAAAACACATATTTAATGAATTTTATTTGATTTAATGAAGTATACTATGGTTTTAAACATTTATTTGTGAATAGAATTCTTGCACTTTTCTCTTGTGATTGTTAGGTAGAACTTGTAGAATGTTGAATGCTATGTAATTGTTTTTTCTTATTTAAATGTGATGAGTTTTCTACTAGGCTTCATTTGCAAGTCTTACTAGACATATGACTTGTTAAAATTAGCTGTGACCTATTAGGACTCGAAAGAACGGTGGTTAAACGACTAGAATATTCACATTGTTTGATAGGCTATGGTGAAGTAGTCTAGAGGAAATGCAAATATAGGGGTTTAAACATGGATTTTCTAGAGTGACAGTTAGAAGCAAGAACCAAACTTGAACCATACTTATTTACACGCTTGATAGGGGGTAAATAGATTTATGGTCTTATTTGTCACTACATCAATTACAATTCTTATTAGTCACACGTACAATCTATCTATCTTATTAGTCACACCTACACCTCAATTAGTTATATTAATCTTGAGTTTTACCTAATCAATTTATCGAGATAGGTTTGACTTAGCCATAAAATCTTAAATTAGGAGTAGCTATTAGAAAAACCACCTTTAATGACATTCCAAACAACGATTTGAAAGGGGTAGAATAGAGCTTCACCTAAAGGTCTCGTTACCTCCTTCCTTGTGGGATCAACAATATGGAGTCAATAGAGCCCTATATTATTGAAATGATATGTATACTTGCATGAGAAACCCCAGTGAGTAATATTTTTTTAAAAATTTTAAGAACTTAATTTATTTTCTAGGGAGCGGAATAAATTTCTATTGTCATTACCAGGACTTACATTATTGTGACACACACACTTGAGGCATATCACGTTTCTAGCGTCATTGCTAGTGATGCAATTCTAAATAACATTAGGAGGATTTTACTTGAATATGAAAGTCTTAGATTTAGAAATTGTAGTGTTATTATCTATTGTGTTTAGTTATTGTGCGTTTATTTTATGAAAAATACAAAATGATAAAATATTTTTGAGTGCTTGAAGTACTGGACATCTATCCTAGTTGTTAAGTACTTAGAGTTGAATGCATAGTTCAGGTATTACAGACTGTTCACCTCACTTTTGGTTGAGGTCTAGTTTCCTCCTTAGTACCCTAGGGTCTAGCCATAAAACTTTCCTGTTGACTATTCCTAAAGGACTATAAAATGGACCCTCACCATTAAAAATTCTAAACTCTTCTTTGCTCAACTTTAAGTTCCATATACTGGACCTAACCTCTAGCGCTTATTAGGAGGGGCCACTATATGGGAGCTCAAGGAGAGTTCCCATAGGATTTCTTGGCCTTAGGGTTGACTCTGGGTGTTGGTTTTGAGCTAGTGCATACACTGTCACTCACTTGCACTTTACACCCCACTCAAAACCCTAAACCCAAACTTTTTAACTTTGATTCCTTGACCTTTTGAGAGACTCATGTAGATGGTCCCTTAATCCCACTACTCCTAAGCTAGGGTTTAGAAAAAACCAATACATAGAGGACCCAAATGGAGATTCCATTGGTCCATAGCTCAAATAAGGAGGTTGAGACCTTAATTTCACCAAAATACCTAAATTAGTCTTTTTGCCCCCCAAATCTACANTTAGAAAAAAACCAATACATAGAGGACCCAAATGGAGATTCCATTGGTCCATAGCTCAAATAAGGAGGTTGACACCTTAATTTCACCAAAATAAATAAATTAGTCTTTTTGCCCCCCAAATCTACCAAATTTACTAAAACACCCTCAAACCTTAAGTTTGACCAAAATTCCCAATTTCACCTGAAATAACCAAATTTATTCAAAAATCATCTCAAACCATTTGAAACCACCCAAATTGGCCAAAAGCTCCTAAAATTGCTAAAATTACCAAAATACCTTTCGCAGCCCAGACTTTACCCAAACCTTCAAAATCATTTAAAATGTCCAAAATCAATTTAGACCCTTCAATTGAACCCAATTTGACCAATTTGACCCATTTTGACCACAAGTCCTAAATTTCCCTTAAAGGCCCAATTACCTTAATTCACCCCAAATGTCCACTAATTTGGTTCCAATTTTTCCCAATTTCATTTCTAAACTCAAATTCATCATGAACAAACTCAATTTAGACCAATTCCCAACCAAATTGACCCATACTTTGAGCCCAATTTCACCCAAATCCAAAACCCCCAATTTATCCATATCTCTAAATGTCGCCAAATTTAATGCATAAATCCTAAAATTGACACCCAATTACTGTTGAAAACTCTTCATAACATCCCCCTAGACCATTTTGAACCCTCAATTTAGACTCAGCCCAACTCTAGCCTAACTTAAACCAAAGTCTAACCTAACATCCCTAAATTGATCAAATGTCCAAAATCCTTCAAAGTGAGCCTCCAAATCAATTCAAAATCACTCTAAATATTTTCTAAACATTTTATGAAAATCATCCACACAATATTGATCAATCAATTGAGCCCAATTGCATCGCTAGCCTAACCTAGCCTGACTTGAACCAAGTTGGACCCATGACAAAAAATTGACTTAATAAAGCTAAATTGGCAAACCAAGGACCACTCCAACCACCAAGTGCACACTGGTGACCAAGCTAGCCTCACCTATTCCACCCTAAATGAGCTATGGACCAATGGTCCCTTGATTTAAGGTATTTCACCCCATATTTGGCAAAAACTTGTAATATTATTGTCATCATTGCTTACTCTTAGGGGGTTAACCATAATTAGCCACTCCCTAACCTCCCTGAGCTATGAGGTGACCAGACCCTAGCTAGCCACTGGAAATAGTCAGCCCAAATGATCCCAAGATGTCCATAACCTAAAATTGAACTCACCTGAGCTGGCTAAGCTTGATTGGTTCTTATAGCCTTTCTTCCCTCCAACTAGGCAGTACCTTGGCCACCTCATCTTGGCTTGAGAGGGACCATAGCCTCTTTTATTTAAACCACCCCCTCCATGGCTATAAAAAAGGGATAGAAAATTCCTTGGGGAAAAATTTGTCCAATTGCTTCCAAAGACTCTCCAAGAACTCCTAAGCTCAATCTCACTATTTTCCTCTCTAGTTCCCAATATAAGAGGTCAATTTTGAGTTCAAAATTTTAGCCCAAACAAAGACATATTTGCCAACACCTCCACAGTCCACTAAAGTTCAATTAAATGTGCCCACACCATCACCAAAGTGAGAGGAGTTGATTCCCCACAAAGTCCCCATCCTAAATAGCCTCTAACCTAGCTCTAGATCAACACTTAAAATTGACCTTGATCAAAATCATACTTATACAATTTACCAGGGCCTAAGAGTTCATTTGGAGGTTCGTTGGACCCAATTGAAGTTGCTACAACCATCTAATTAAGACCTCCCCTCTTAGACAAAGGTATAAAGCGCTAACCCTAATCCGAGCCTATTTTGATTCTTCATATGTATTTAATGTATTTCATATTGCATAAGCCATATAAGTGTGTTTGTCTGGAGTAGATGAAGGTTTAGAAACAAATCCCATGCAATTTGGTTGAGTCTTGAGGTAGATCTTAGGGTTTTAAGTTGAACGTNGATCAAAATCATACTTATACAATTTACCAGGGCCTAAGAGTTCATTTGGAGGTTCGTTGGACCCAATTGAAGCTGCTACAACCATCTAATTAAGACCTCCCCTCTTAGACAAAGGTATAAAGCTCTAACCCTAATCAGAGCCTATTTTGATTCTCCATATGTATTTAATGTATTTCATATTGTATAAGCCATATAAGTGTGTTTGCCTGGAGTAGATGAAGGTTTAGAAACAAATCCCATGCAATTTGGTTGAGTCTAGAGGTAGATCTTAGGGTTTTAAGTTGAACGGTTCTCATATTAGGACACTTGGGGACGATGATGGAAAGCCTTCTAATCTTGAGTTTATTCGATGGATGGAAGAGATAAAGTCGGACGAACTCTTGGTACGTCAACAATGGGCTGCATGGCAGCTGATGTGTCTAGCGGCTTTAAATGGCAGAGCACCACGTGTAAAGCTCAGAGCAGACAAGGTTAACGCAANGATGGAAAGCCTTCTAATCTTGAGTTTATTCGATGGATGGAAGAGATAAAGTCGGACGAACTCTTGGTACGTGAACAATGGGCTGCATGGCAGCTGATGTGTCTAGCGGCTTTAAATGGTAGAGCGCCACGTGTAAAGCTCAGAGCAGACAAGGTTAACGCAGCGGCTAAGCTGTATAAGTAGAAAATTATGGATTCCTAATTTATTTTAATTCCAGAATTTTGAAAATTCATAACTTTGTGTAGAAAAATTATAAAAATAAAATAAAAATACCCTCTTGCTTAGTGAATAGAGGAGAATAATGTGAACCAAAAATAAAAATTATTTGTTGACTCTTTGATTTTTAATTAATTAAATACTCTCTGTGATATTTCAATTCATTATGGCTAAACATTGCAAACCATAACTTGAAATTTTGAAGGTTTATTCCTAATGACAGAGGCTATGTTCTCTGATTTCTTTCAAGGTCAGAGGACATCTCTGTGCTTCTAACCCTAATTTTCAAGCTAAGATGGGTATTTTGGCTTAAATTAATAGTACAAATTGAAATATCACTTGAACAATTATGCAATAAATTTTAGTAGGTTTCCTGTGACCAGAGAAGCTTAGGAAAAATATCATGATGACTTAAATAATTTTATAAATTTCTGTATTTAATTAAGTTTGTATATCTTGTCCTAATTTATTTAATTTAAAAAAATNTTAGTAGGTTTCCTGTGACCAGAGAAGCTTAGGAAAAATATCATGATGACTTAAATAATTTTATAAATTTCTATATTTAATTAAGTTTGTATATCTTGTCCTAATTTATTTAATTTAAAAAAAAATAATAAATTGACAAAATCAATTCCGCATTGTGCATAAAAATCATGTTAATCTACTGTAAAAATTTAAAAATTATTCATTTAAGTTTAAGCTCTAAAGTTGATTTTTCAAGCAACATTGTATTTTTGCACAAAAATAATTACAGTAAATTAAATACACTTAGAAAAATTATGAAAAGTAGTTTTCTGAGTTTCTTGTGATCAGGAGCACTTAGAAAAAATAAAAATATTTTTGATAAAATACTTCNTGTGATCAGGAGCACTTAGAAAAAATAAATATCTTTTTTGATAAAATACTTAATTTTTGGTCTCTATATTGAATTAAAAATAATTAAAAATAGTTAAAAATTTCATAAATACAAAAATATTTAAAAATCTGCCTAATTGCTTCCTGGTCACTTAGGACTCATTAAAACATTTTTTTCTAATTTTTGCTAAGTTAAAAAACAAATTTATAAAGGTTTAAAAGGCATTTTTTCTANAATACACTTAGAAAAATTATGAAAAGTAGTTTTCTGAGTTTCTTGTGATCAGGAGCACTTAGAAAAAATAAATATCTTTTTTGATAAAATACTTAATTTTTGGTCTCTATATTGAATTAAAAATAATTAAAAATAGTTAAAAATTTCATAAATACAAAAATATTTAAAAATCTGCCTAATTGCTTCCTGGTCACTTAGGACTCATTAAAACATTTTTTTCTAATTTTTGCTAAGTTAAAAAACAAATTTATAAAGGTTTAAAAGGCATTTTTTCTATTTTTTCATTAAAATTATTATTATAAGTAAATTAAAAATCATAAGAGTTTGTTTCTCAGAGTTCTTCGGACTCAGAGAGGTTTAATGAAAATATAAAAAAATATTTTTTTTTTGTAAATAAAACAATCTTTTCCATTCAAATTAAATCATAAAAATCAATAAATAATTATAAAATTAAATTAAAGATTTGATTAAAAAAATCATGAAATTTTGTTTAAGTATTTCTCTGATATAAGGAAACCTTTAATTATTTTTCCATCCAAAAACCTTATTTTGATTGATTAAATAAATTAATTTTGAAAATCCTATTTTCTAAAATAAAAATTATTTAAATTAAAATTTGAAAACTACATTTTTTCCTCTCATTTTTTAGTTGTCTTTATGGATAGGGTACTCTAAAATCTCTTAAGTCATTTGAGTAGTGCTTAATGAGTTACAAGGGTAAAGTGGTCATTTTGGATTTTGGTTTCTTAATCAAAATTTAGGATTAACCAAAGGGAAAATGGGTAATTTTGATTCTAATGAATATGTTTGGATGACTGAAACATAATGGGTAAAAGGTAGAAACCAACTTGCCACCTTTCCATGATAAGAATAAAGTTATAATTTGCTAAATCATCAAAATTTGGAAACTAATCAAAATCAAATGATTTTCTAGTGATGGGCTTAGGANGTTATAATTTGCTAAATCATCAAGATTTGGAAACTAATCAAAATCAAATGATTTTCTAGTGATGGGCTTAGGTNGATGTTTTCCTAAGGATCCATGACATCCCCTAGTTCATCTTTATTTGGATTCTAAAAATAAATGTTCCAAATTTGAATCATTCCCCTTTCACACCTCTTTGTCTAATCTCTTTGAAAAGTATTATCCTTTGAAATTTATGAAGACAATATCCCCTGATTTTTATCGAGAGTTTTCTTAGATGACTTCAATTATCTAAGATGTAATTAACTAAAAAGGCTTGCAATTATAGAAAACTTTCAAGAACCCAACTTAATATAAACGTTATTTAATTTTTATATTAAATAAGGGAACTTATCGGCTTATAATAAAATGGTTTCACAGAACAAACGGATGTGATATATTTCTTAGTTTATTTGATTGAGCTTCACTATCAAGTCATGTGTTTATCTTTCAAGATAGATACATAGCTTGAGATCTAATGTTCTTTCATCTAAACTTTGAAAGATAATGGATCGATTTGATTTCATATTTTCCTAAACTATATATATATAAATTAAATGTCCCTCCAAGGCGGACGTCGGGATTTCCATTCCACCGACCGAGAACTTCCACATGACCCCCTAAAATTGTGTCGACACGGACCTTGAATCATACGACTCAGAACNTAAACTAATACTTACAATATTCAATTAAAGGAAAGTGTAGAGTTTTTAACTTTAGAAATTGATAGTGAAATTCAAAGCCATTAAAGGTCTCTCCAGATATAGTAATTCTCACATAAAAATGTTAAGGATTAACAGATCCTGAAAGAAAACAAAAAATAAAAAGAAAAAAATNTAAACTAATACTTACAATATTCAATTAAAGGAAAGTGTAGAGTTTTTAACTTTAGAAATTGATAGTGAAATTTAAAACCACTAAAGGTCTCTCCAGATATAGTAATTCTCACATAAAAATGTTAAGGATTAACAGATTCTGAAAGAAAACAAAAAATAAAAAGAAAGAAAAATATATAAAGTGAGGAGAAGCTTGAGGAGAAGCCTAAATCAAAGTTGGTTTCTCTTGAATCTACTTAAAGAAAAAGACGTAGATACAATCCTAAACTTGTTTTTATTTCAAAAAATTATTAGCAAAATTTTTATAAGTGGAGTGCTTAAATTTTGATTTTATACTTTCTAGAAATCCCAAGTTTGACAAATTACAATTATTTTTGAACTAAATAGAAAATCAGAACTCCTAAGTTGAATACAGAATATACTTGCACTCTGGTCATAAGTTGGTTGACTAGAATTTATTTTAAGTTGCATAATGACATTCCTGAGGCAAATATGTAGGTAATCTTTATGAGACCAACTACTACAAGTCAACAAATTTAATTCTTAATATTTTATTACTTGAGGACAAGTGATGTTTAAGTTTGGGGATTTTGATATTTTCTAAAGCACGCTTTATTTCCTTTTTCTTTTGCACTTATTTTTAGATAAAGCTGCACTTTAAATGGAGGTATTTTAGATTTTTTCTTGCAAGTATAATAGCTAGAACACTAGGACTGAAGTAGGATTGAAAAGAAGCAAAAATGTATTGAATTTAGCATATATGGAAAAATGTGGTATGACACCTAGGCGCCAGATTTTGGGCACTAAGGTGCTCCATTCAAGTGCCCTGACCCTAGCTTCTAGGTGCCTAGGTGCCAGAACTTTGCACTTTCAATTGAGAAGNCCCAACTTAATATAAACGTTATTTAATTTTTATATTAAATAAGGGAACTTATCGGCTTATAATAAAATGGTTTCACAGAACAAACGGATGTCATATATTTCTTAGTTTATTTGATTGAGCTTCACTATCAAGTCATGTGTTTATCTTTCAAGATAGATACATAGCTTGAGATCTAGTGTTCTTTCATCTAAACTTTGAAAGAAAATGGATCGATTTGATTTCATATTTTTCTAAACTATATATATATAAATTAAATGTCCCTCCAAGGTGGACGTCGGGATTTCCATTCCACCGTCCGAGAACTTCCACATGACCCCTAAAATCGTGTCGACACGAACCTTGAACCTTACGACTCAGAATTGGAGAGAAATCTTAAGAGTATTAGGAAATGAAGAGACTCCAAATATTTTTTGTAGAAATGGCAGAGCAACAAGTTATTGAAGATTCAGTCTTGGATTATAATTTTAATAGTCCTTTAAGGGATTGTGCAAACTCTATAGTAGATAAGATACACTTAAGTATACAAACCCTGACCGTATAAGCTAATACTTTCACACTTAAGCCAGCAATTATTGTCATGGTTCAAAATAATCAATTTAGAGGGTACCCGTCTGAAAACCTAAACTTACATTTAGCTAGTTTCTTAGAACTCTGTGCCACACTCAGGTATAATAGTGTCTCTACTGATGCTGTTAGACTTTGAATTTTTCCCCTTTACGTGATGGAAAAGCCAAAATGTTGCTTACTTCATTATCAATGGGTCAAATAAAACGTAGAGGGATTTAACCCAAAAATTTCTAGCTAAATATTTTCACCATCTAAAACTGATAAGTTGAGGAACGATATCATGTCATTCTANTAGAGGGTACCCGTCTGAAAACCTAAACTTACATTTAGCTAGTTTCTTAGAACTCTGTGCCACACTCAGGTACAATAGTGTCTCTACTGATGCTGTTAGACTTTGACTTTTTCCCCTTTACGTGATGGAAAAGCCAAATTGTTGCTTATTTCATTATCAATGGGTCAAATAAAACGTAGAGGGATTTAACCCAAAAATTTCTAGCTAAATATTTTCATCATCTAAAACTGATAAGTTGAGGAACGATATCATGTCATTCTGTAAACATGAAGGTGAATCAATTTATGAGGCTTTTCAACAATTTAAAGAACTTCTTAGGAAGTGTCCACATCATGCATTGATTGACTTATTATACAAACCTTCTATTATAGATTTGTTGGATCTTTAAGAGTAATCTTCAATGTTGTTACTAGTGGTTCACTTATGTCAAAACCATTTGAGGAGGCCTATTCTCTTTTAGAGGAGATGACCACCAATAATTTTCAATGGTCTTACAAAAGAGTAAAGCCCATGAAGGTAGTGAATATTCATGAAATCAATGTGATGACTATTTTAATTTCTTACGTAGCAGCTATTGCAAGAAAGTTAGACCATTAGAGAATGAGTCAACTTCAAGGACCTCCAGTCATTGAAGAAATTTCATTTGGGAAGTTGATTGATATTAACTCTTTCAAAATTATCCATATGATAAACAAACACTTAAATATACCATATTCCAATTATTACAACCCAGGCTGGAAAAATCATCCCAAATTTAACTAGAATAATAATCATGGAAGAGGAAACTAGTCTTAAAAAAATAATCAAGTTAATTGTAATGGTAACTAGAATACCAAGGTAAAATTAACTTTAGACCATCTTTTCCTCTTGAATTTAACTCCAACCCACAGCTTAAGGAGAAGATGTTATCGATATAAGAGGTTTTTCTTCAAATGTAGAGTCAGCTCCAAAGCCAAGAGGTTGCAATTATGAGTATAAGAAACCAACTGGGGCAAATTGCTAACTCACCCAGCAATCAACCTCAAGGGATTCTTCCATTAGGGTTGAGGTAAATCTTAAGAAGAAGAATAGTGAGCAATTAAAAGTAATAAAGTTAAGGACTAGAAGAAAATTGGAGGATATGGTTTAAAAGAACATTGAGTTAAGAAAAAAGGAAGAGGAGACCGAAAGTCCTATGGAAAAAAAATTTTAAGTAATCTGAAAAGCTTATGGAGAACCTGACCCAAAATTTAGGCGACCTTCAACTATATTATAAAGATCCATTTATTATAAACTTGAAGGGAAACATTAATATACAAATAGAGAAAATCATTGGGAGAATATTGGGCTTTAAAATAACTATTAGAAATAATAATCTGAATCAATCCTCTACATGCCCTCAAGATGATTATTATTGATTGAGCTGAGAAGGATAAGTTACAAGAGAAAATAAAATTTTAAGATTTAGTAGAAATTCCAAGGGCAGCAAAAGATTGGGTGATTAATCGGGGAATAATAAATTGGAATTTTGATCTGGGAAGAATTCGTATTCTTCCGACTAACGACGTTAAACCAAGCATTTCTTAGGAGGAAACTCANGAATTTAACTCCAACCCACAGCTTAAGGAGAAGATGTTATCGATATAAGAGGTTTTTCTTCAAATGTGGAGTCAGCTCCAAAGCCAAGAGGCTGCAATTATGAGTATAAGAAACCAACTGGGGCAAATTGCTAACTCACCCAGCAATCAACCCCAAGGGATTCTTCCATTAGCGTTGAGGTAAATCTTAAGAAGAAGAATAGTGAGCAATTAAAAGTAATAAAGTTAAGGACTAGAAGAAAATTGGAGGATATGGTTTAAAAGAACATTGAGTTAAGAAAAAAGGAAGAGGAGACCGAAAGTCCTATGCAAAAAAAATTTTAAGTAATCTGAAAAGCTTATGGAGAACCTGACCCAAAATTTAGGCAACCTTCAACTATATTATAAAGATCCATTTATTATAAACTTGAAGGGAAACATTAATATACAAATAGAGAAAATCATTGGGAGAATATTGGGCTTTAAAAGAACTATTAGAAATAATAATCTGAATCAATCCACTACATGCCCTCAAGATGATTATTATTGAACTGAGAAGGATAAGTTACAAGAGAAAATAAAATTTTAAGATTTAGTAGAAATTCCAAGGGCAGCAAAAGATTGGGTGATTAATCGGGGAATAATAAATTGGAATTTTGATCTGGGAAGAATTCGTATTCTTCCGGCTAACGACGTTAAACCAAGCATTTCTTAGGAGGAAACTTCNAATTGGGAGCTATTTGGCGACCTTCATAAATAGTTCTCAAAGTTGAAGAAGATTTTAGTAGGTTGGAAAGCATTGATATGGGGAATGAGCTGGTTAGGGAGGATTTAATTGCTACACAACAATTTCTTACGTGCTGTGAAAAGGGAGGACTTTCTCAAAAAAAAGTTGGCAAAGTTCATTTTTTGGAAGGGGACATAAATTCACACTATTTTTATGTCATTCTTAAAATTTAGATGAAAATTAACACTATTTTGAGAAATCAGGAGAAAAGTGGTTGTTAGCTAACCACACAAGATGACGTATGAAATGGTGGAGTTAATTTTTTTTTTAATCTTCTTTTGTATGGGGGGAAGGGGGGTAACGACATATTATCATCTTCAATCTTTAACAGGATCAAAATGTATTTACAAGTGCATTAAATCTTACCTTTCTACCTACTAAGACTAAAATCTGGGAGGCCATTAATGAAATTGATAGTAATGAGACAGCAGGGTTAAACGTCTTCACTGGTGAATTCTATAAATTATGCTAGGGTATTATTAAAACAAATCATTTCTATTTTTTAGAGTTTCTTTCTGGGGGAGCAGATGTGCAACTAATTTTCTACTTCTATTATTGTGTTAGTACCCAAAGGCAAATATAAAACTATTTGTGATCATTCTAGGCCCATTTGTCTTACAACCGTGATATCTAAGGTGATTAGAAAAATATTGGTAGCTAAATTACAACCCCAACTTTTCAATATTATATCTATGAACCAGATTGCCTTTATCAAAGGCAGAAACATTACTAATAACATCTTATTGTCTTAATAATTAATGAATGAACTTTATAGGAAATGTAATTGTGGCAATCTAATTATTAAATTAGATTTGAAAAAGGCCTATGATTCCCTCAGCTAGGAATTTAACTTGGAGGTTCTGAAAGGGAGAAGTTTCTAGATGGACTTTTGCAATATTATAAATAGGTGGCTTTGGAGCAATCATTACATTGTGTTTATAAATGGGAGCTCTCATAGTGTTTTTCTTCTGGTAGAGGTATCAAACATGGTGACACACTCTCTCCTAGTATTTTTATTCTTATTTTTTTATTACTTTTCAAGAATGGTTAATGATTTGCATAGTCAGTGCCAAGATACTTAATATCACCTCAAAGCAATAATGATTATAAACCATATTACATATGTTGATGATGCTATTCTATTTACTAATGCAAGTAAGAGCTCTGTTAAAGGGCTTTGTAAGCTCTTGCAGAAGTTCCAATATGCATCAAGGTTTTTATATTGAACAAATGCCAACTTTTTTTTGGTGAGCATAATAGTATGACTGTGAGAAGTAGGATTAATCACTACACTAGATTTTTTGTGGCTGAATTGACTCTTAAGTATTTGGGGGTTCATTTGCTGAAAGGCAGAAGAAAGTAAATAGAGTTTGATGAAATTGTTGGGAAACNTTTACCTGGATGTCCCATAATTCTTATAAATGACAATGTGGTTGTGAAGGAGGATAGTGTGGTGGCTAGAATAATTTATTTTACACATAAAATGGTTAGTTATGGTAATGCTGGCACAATATTCTTTGTTGAAGTTAACTACTTCACTAATAAAATAAAAGAGGTGGGTAAGTAAAAAACTACAGATGAGATTCAACAGGTTATATGGAAAAAATCGTGCAACCCTTAGATTAAGGTGAGCATTGATGGAAGTTGGTCTAAACCTAATGTTGTTGTTGCTGGAGTTCTTAGTGATCATACAAGTAAACGTACTTGTTATTTTCATTCTCCCGACATTGCTCATTGTGCACTGGAGATTAAGTTATGAGTTGTCCTGTTGGCTGTCAAATTGGTTGTTACACTTAAAATGCAATACCTTCATGTGGAGCTAGATTATTTTGAGCTAGCTCACATTCTTGAGTTAAATCTCCTCCTTAGTACATTTCTTTAACTTTTAAACATATATACAGTTTTGCTGGTGAATTTCATGTTCTGTGTTGCTTTATACTTAGGGAAGGGAATCACTCAGCTAATTGGCTTGCTAAATGAGGGGCTTCTACTGAGCTTGTGGTAATTGATGTGTTACCTTCTAGTCCTTTGAAGACACTATTGCATGGAATTTTTATGTGGGGCCTTCTACCCAAAGAAAAAAATAAATAAGTTCATGTATGTTAGCATCTAATATAAGGAATTTTTAAAAGGTCCCCAACCAAAAGACACCAGAGTTTTCAAGGTGGGTCCACACCAATAGTTACACCAAGGACACCTTTTCTCACTAACCAATGAGCAATAGAATTCCATTCCTTGTGAATGAAGCTTCATTTGATATTAAGGTCATACCTGTTAATGTAACTTTCAATCCTATTAAGGCAAATCACCAAATTCTAGATAGGCTTCTTCCTTTTCAAAATAAAATTCAACAGCATAGAAGAATCATTTTCCTTCTGCAATAAAAGCCAATCAGAAGACACTATAATATTCAAAGCCAATAGAACAATCCAGGCATTTCCCAAGGGAATCTCTAACAATGCCACCTACACCAGCCAATTTAGACNATTCCCGATCTTCCGATAGAGACGTTTTAATTTAGTTGAAATTGTATTTTTTGGTGATGTTTGTGATTAAATCTTGATTTGTTTTATATTTTGAATATTGTGAGGTATTTTTTTTTGCTTGAAATTTTGTGTTTTTGTTTTGATTTTGGTTTTTTTTTTGTTTTTTAACATGCAAGTGTTTTTTATGCAGTAAGTATGATACAAGTATAAAAGAGAAGCAGTAAAAAAGTACAAAAAAGACTGTAAAACACAGTAAACTGTAAAAGTGTATCTGGCGAGTCTTCTCGTTCCACCACCTGCAACTCAAAATGAATGTCAGAGCATTTATATATATAGAGCTGGAAAAGTAAAGTTTTGGAAACCTTCCTAACTCAAAGATATGGATTTTTAAAGTTTAGGGGTTATTTTCTGAATATATTAAATACCCCTATTTATTTATTCAAACGCGGGTTGACTGGATCCTCGGATCCGTCAAAAAGCCACGCGGCGCGCTCCCATTCGACGCCGCCTTCTGACTCAGCTGCCACGCGTTGCGCTGTGNTTTTCTTCATACTTATATTTCCTATATTGAATGCTATACATTTTAAAAATCAAGTTTGGGGGGAAGAAAAATCTTTTAAAAGCTTAAGTTTATTTGTCCTAAAAAAATTTTATTTAAATTTGATATCACTTTGAAAGGACTTGAGANACAGCATTAAACTATGGTTGCTCTTTTGATCCTTGGGATCCATTTGGGTCATCTATATGAATGAAAAATTCTAAAGGGGATAACATTCTACTCAAGTAGTTTTTAAAAATGGAGATTATAAAATTTGGTAGGTGTTGGCACTATTTTTGGTGTGGGGTTTGCCCGTAGGAAGCTATCGGTCATCAGAATTGAAATCCCGTTGCCCGCTTCGAAAGGACTTTTTAATTTACGTATATATATATAATGAAATCAAACTGACCTCATATTTTTCATAGTTTAAATGAAAATACATTCAACCTCAAATCCTGTATCTACCCCAAGGGATAAACACAAGACTTGAGGGTGAGGTTTGATCAAATAAACTAAGAAAGATATGACATCCATTTGGTCTGTGAAACCAATGTATTGGCCGATAAATTCCCCTATTTAATATAAGGAATTAAATAGGGTTTATATTATGCTCGANTGTTCCTTCTATGTTTGATGGTGGCATGAAAGTACTTAGCCCCCTCAGCAAAAAAAATTTTCTCAACTTTCTATTATAACAAATATTTCTTTAACTTAATTGCATCTAGTAGTGCCTTATGGGCAACTGTAAGGTCCTCCACCAAAACATAGCTACATATATCTTGTACTTCCAAAGCACTAACCAGATCTTCAGCCTCCCTAACTCTCCTATGCACATCTCAAAAAATATTCCAGTTCCAACTNTATTAAATAACCTTTAGTAAATTTATTAATCTAATCAAATTTAATTAAAATAATTAAAATAATAAAGGGGGGGGGGAAGATGTGTTAAGAATATGCATATGTGAGTATTTATATTAAGTATATGTATGCAATTATTTTAAATTATATACTAGTAATTTTATCCATAATGACTTCCACTCCTTGTTTGATAATGATCATGGGGTTACCCTTCCTAGATACTACTAGGAGAGGTATGCTTTATGATTAGTATGCATGTTCNTATTTTAAATTATATACTAGTAATTTTATCCATAATGACTTCCACTCCTTGTTTGATAATGATCATGGGGTTGCCCTTCCTAGATACTACTAGGAGAGGTATGCTTTATGATTAGTATGCATGTTTGGATTATTAGGGGAATTATGGATCTTTCTTCTGTTGATCAGTTGAAATATTTGGTTAGGGTCCCCAAACCTTGGGTTTTTACCATTTTGAATCCATTGGTAAATTCCCACAAAAATTATGTCATGAAAAGGTTTAGTCGTTTTAATTTTATCTCTAATGTTAGTTATAAATTTGCAATTTTTTGGNTCGGATTATTAGGGGAATTATGGATCTTTCTTCTGTTGATCAGTTGAAATATTTGGTTAGGGTCCCCAAACCATGGGTTTTTACCATTTTGAATCCATTGGTAAATTCCAACAAAAATTATGTCATGAAAAGGTTTAGTCATTTTAATTTTATCTCTAATGTTAGTAATAAATTTGCAATTTTTTGGAAAAAAATAATAATGTCAATGTGATGGTGGATGTTCCTCAATTTATTCAAGTGAATTTTCAGTTGGACTTATTCATAGGATGGGCCATGTTTGTGTGTGTTAGTTCAAACCATGCCTTAAGATTATACTTAAGGAATAAACTTGCAATGTTAGGTGCTAACTTGACTGAGAACTAGATTGTGGGGGTGATTTCAATAGGATTATTTGTAGAGCTGAGAATAAAGGTGGCAGGTTGGTTGACCATAGTTTAATTTTTTGTTTCAATGTTTTCATCCATGATGGTTATTTATTTGATCCTGCTTTATTAGCTCAGGGTTTACCTTAAAGCGGGGGAGATTATTAAAGAGGTTGGGATAGAATTTTGGAAAATCAATATTGGCTTTAACACTTTCATATTACTATTGTTTATCCTCTACCTAATACTAACTCTGATCATAGACTAGTATTGTTGAGTGTTTCATACATTGATAACCCTAAACATTCATCTTTCAAATTCCTTAATACTTGGACTAATAATGATTACTTTAACATTTGTGTTAAAAGAAGATGGGTGACCATTGAGACTGGCAATGCTTGGGTTTTACTGTTGAAACTGCATAAGAACACTGCTAAAGCACTTAAAATATGGAATTGGGAGCTATTTGGCGACCTTCATAAATAGTTCTCAAAGTTGAAGAAGATTTTAGTAGGTTGGAAAGCATTGATATGGGGAATGAGCTGGTTAGGGAGGATTTCATTGCTACACAACAATTTCTTACGTGCAGTGAAAAGGGAGGACTTTCTCAAAAAAAAAGTTGGCAAAGTTGATTTTTTGGAAGGGGACATAAATTCACACTATTTTTATGTCATTCTTAAAATTTAGATGAAAATTAACACTATTTTGAGAAATCAGAAGAAAAGTGGTTGTTAGCTAACCACACAAGATGACGTATGAAATGATGGAGTTAATTTTTTTTTTTAATCTTCTTTTGTATGGGGGGAAGGGGGGTAACAACATATTATCATCTTCAATCTTTAACAGGATCAAAATGTATTTACAAGTGCATTAAATCTTACCTTTCTACCTACTAAGACTAAAATCTGGGAGGCCATTAATGAAATTGATAGTAATGAGACAGCAGGGCTAAACGTCTTCACTGGTGAATTCTATAAATTATGCTAGGGTATTATTAAAATTAATCATTTCTATTTTTTAGAGTTTCTTTCTGGGGGAGCAGATGTGCAACTAATTTTCTACTTCTATTATTGTGTTAGTACCCAAAGGCAAATATAAAACTATTTGTGATCATTCTAGGCCCATTTGTCTTACAACCGTGATATCTAAGGTGATTAGAAAAATATTGGTAGCTAAATTACAACCCCAACTTGTCAATATTATATCTATGAACCAGATTGCCTTTATCAAAGGCAAAAACATTACTAATAACATCTTATTGTCTTAATACATAATAAATGACCTTTATAGGAAATGTAATGGTGGCAATCTAATTATTAAATTAGATTTGAAAAAGGCCTATGATTCCCTCAGCTAGGAATTTAACTTGGAGGTTCTGAAAGGGAGAAGTTTCTAGATGGACTTTTGCAATATTATAAATAGGTGGCTTTGGGGCAATCATTACATTGTGTTTATAAATGAGAGCTCTCATAGTGTTTTTCTTCTGGTAGAGGTATCTAACATGGTGACACACTCTCTCCTACTATTTTTATTCTTATTTTTTTATTACTTTTCAAGAATGGTTAATGATTTGCATAGTCAGTGCCAAGATACTCAATATCACCTCAAAGCAATAATGATTATAAACCATATTACATATGTTGATGATGTTATTCTATTTATTAATGCAAGTAAGAGCTCTGTTAAAAGGCTTTGTAAGCTCTTGCAGAAGTTCCAATATGCATCAAGGTTTTTATATTGAACAAATGCCAACTTTTTTTTGGTGAGCATAATAGTATGACTGTGAGAAGTAGGATTAATCACTACATTTGCTGAAAGGCAGAAGAAAGTAAATAGAGTTTGATGAAATTGTTGGGAAACTCAAAAGTAGGATTGGGGAATGAACTGATTCCTTTATTTTCTTTTGAGGGGAGAATTATTTTACTTAAGAGTGTCTTGAACACTACCCTTTATATGTTCTCCAAGTCCTCAGATTGAAATATAGTACACAACTAATGCTTCAATGGATCTTTAATAAATTCTTATGCACTGATGATAAAAAGAAGAAAGTATGAGATATATGGACAAAACTATGCAAACCTTTTTATGTCGGTGGTCATGGATTTAGGAAATTACATCATATTGTTGGTATAAACAGCATTAAACTATGGTTGCTCTTTTGATCCTTGGGATCCATTTGGGTCATCTATATGAATGAAAAATTCTAAAGGGGATAACATTCTACTCAAGTAGTTTTTAAAAATGGAGATTATAAAATTTGGTAGGTGTTGGCACTATTTTTGGTGTGGGGTTTGCCCGTAGGAAGCTATCGGTCATCAGAATTGAAATCCCGTTGCCCGCTTCGAAAGGACTTTTTAATTTACGTATATATATATAATGAAATCAAACTGACCTCATATTTTTCATAGTTTAAATGAAAAAGCATTCAACCTCAAATCCTGTANGTAGGGTATGTTAAATGTGAGAAATTGTGCTAAAAAAGTTATCTTTTATAAACTTGGAGAAGAAAATATTTTATTTTGGAAGGATACATGTTGTATTGAAGAACTGGCTAGTTTTTATACTGTGATTAATGGTAATTATAAAGTGCCTGATTGCTATCAGGCTAACATGTGGGTCTGTGATGTGCTTGATCGTCTACTGGGTGATGATTTATCATGCTCTATCTCTAAGATTCCACTTGAAGTCTCAAAAGGATAAAATGCTTACCAAATTTTCTTACAACTATTTCTATCACTAAAGCTATTTATAATAAGCTGCATCATTGGGAGAAAGTTTATGGGCAAAAACTATGTGGTGCATATTGTTATCTCCTTTCGTGCATTTTTTATTTGTAGAGTGCGCTATAGTTTACAACCTATTGATGATATACTTAAACTTAAAGGGTTGTTATTTTCATCTTAGTGTGAGCTCTGCTTGAACGAGGAGGAAACTTACAATCATTTGTTTTTAGTTGTAATTACTCTAAGAATATCTGGAAGGCTATTGGGAATATATTTGGCCTTCAGGTTCCTGAATTTGGGTGGACTAGTATTGAGGGGTGAACAACATCATGGAATTACTGCAATTATGCTAATAACATTACTTGGCTAGTTCCCAATACAATTGTGTGGTTTACCTGGATGTCCCATAATTCTTATAAATGACAATGTGGTTGTGAAGGAGGATAGTGTGGTGGCTAGAATTATTTATTTTACACATAAAATGGTTAGTTATGGTAATGCTGGCACAATCTTCTTTGTTGAAGTTAACTACTTCACTAATAAAATAAAAGAGGTGGGTAAGTAAAAAACTATAGATGAGATTCAACAGGTTATATGGAGAAAATCGTGCAACCCTTAGATTAAGGTGAGCATTGATGGAAGTTGGTCTAAACCTAATGTTGTTGTTGCTGGAGTTCTTAGTGATCATACAAGTAAATGTACTTGTTATTTTCATTCTCCTGGTATTGCTCATTGTGCACTGGAGATTAAGTTATGAGTTGTCCTGTTGGCTGTCAAATTGGTTGTTACACTTAAAATGCAATACCTTCATGTAGAGCTAGACTATTTTGAGCTAGCTCACATTCTTGAGTTAAATCTCTTCCTTAGTACATTTCTTTAACTTTTAAACATATATACAGTTTTGCTGGTGAATTGCATGTTCTGTGTTGCTTTATACTTAGGGAAGGGAATCACTCAGCTAATTGGCTTGCTAAATGAGGGGCTTCTACTGAGCTTGTGGTAATTGATGTGTTATCTTCTAGTCCTTTGAAGACACTATTGCATGGAATTTTTACGTGGGGCCTTCTACCCAAGGAAAAAAATAAATAAGTTCATGTATGTTAGCATCTAATATAAGGAATTTTTAAAAGGTCCCCAACCAAAAGACACCAGAGTTTTCAAGGTGGGTCCACACCAACAGTCACACCAAGGACACCTTTTCTCACTAACCAATGAGCAATAGAATTCCATTCCTTATGAATGAAGCTTCATTTGATATTAAGGTCATACCTGTTAATGTAACTTTCAATCCTATTAAGTCAAATCACCAAATTCCAGATAGGCTTCTTCCTTTTCAAAATAAAATTCAACATCATAGAAGAATCATTTTCCTTCTGCAATAAAAGCCAATCAGAAGACACTGCAATATTCAAAGCCAATAGAACAATCAGGCATTTACCAAGGGAATCTCTAACAATGCCACCTACACCAGCCAATTTAGATTTCAAGCTACCATCCAAGTTTACTTTCACCCAACCAGGGGAAGGAGGCAACCACCATATGTTGGGCCTCCATTAAACCTATCACTACCCTGAAAATTTTCACCTATAATAAAATTGCACGGTTTAGTAATATAAAGTAAAAATATGTGAAATAGTAGAATTAACAAAAGAGAGGGCACCCCCATGCTTGCAAGAGTTTCTAGAAACCCAGATAAACCACATAACAATAAAAGGAACAATGTCCACCAGAAACTTCTCCAACAACCCAAGATTCCAAGTTCNATTGCACGGTTTAGTAATATAAAGTAAAAATATGTGAAATAGTAGAATTAACAAAAGAGAGGGCACCCCCATACTTGGAAGAGTTTCTAGAAACCCAGATAAACCACATAACAATAAGAGGAACAATGTCCACCAGAAACTTCTCCAACAACCCAAGATTCCAAGTTTGTAAGTTGTCATCCAAATCCCTCCAGGCTACAGGAATCACCACACCAAAATGTTGCCCCAAAGGAGCCCAAATTTTCATAGCAAAAGGGAAAAGAAAGTATACATGAGCAGAAGATTCTTCCTACACTCCACACAAAGGGCGTTGAGAGCCAATCTAAATTTGTTTAGTTTTAGAATATCATCATATGGTAAAATATTGTGTAGATGTCTCCAAANGTTGCCCCAAAGGAGCCCAAATTTTCATAGCAAAAGGGAAAAGAAAGTATACATGAGCAGAAGATTCTTCCTCCACTCCACACAAAGGGCGTTGAAAGCCAATCTAAATCTGTTTAGTTTTAGAATATCATCATATGATAAAATATTGTGTAGATGTCTCCAATTGTAGAACGACATAGAAGGAGACAAAGCTCTGCACCAAGTTTTAGCACCCCATTTCTAATCCATAAAATGATGAAGCTCATACAGTGATTTAAATACAAAACCATTCCCTTTATGTTTCAGCATAAGTGCAAATATTTTGGTATTATATATTGGTATTTTGCNGCTCATACAGTGATTTAAATACAAAACCATTCCCTTTATGTTTCAGCATAAGTGCAAATATTTTGGNATTCACAGAATGATAAGGCGTCTTCGATTCAGCTCATCTTGTGCGTATCTTTCGTTTGGCCGATCCACTAACTAGGCGAACGACTCGACAGAGTTCCATGAAAATCTCCTGGCTTTGCCATTGATCTTCTTGTTTATTCAAGTTAGTTTGTTAATTGGTTTTGTCACATCTTGACAGGGAGCCTGTTTCGTTTGTCACGTTTTCATTGGTGATACACTAAAACGTTGATGTTAATTTTTATAGTAGTTGAAGAAGGATCAGCTATTAAATATTATTGAAGATTTACATCTAAATCATTCAAACATTAGTTATTTATAAATCTATCACTCATATCTTTTTTTTTTTTAACTATTGAACCGGTGCATACACTTGTTAAACAATCAAAATACAATAAGTTTAANATTCACAGAATGATAAGGCGTCTTCGATTCAGCTCATCTTGTGCGTATCTTTCGTTTGGCCGATCCACTAACGAGGCGAACGACTCGACAGAGTTCCATGACAATCTCCTGGCTTTGCCATTGATCTTCTTGTTTATTCAAGTTAGTTTGTTAATTGGTTCTGTCACATCTTGACAGGGAGCCTATTTCGTTTGTGACGTTTTCATTGGTGATACACTAAAACGTTGATGTTAATTTTTATAGTAGTTAAAGAAGGATCAGCTATTAAATATTATTGAAGAGTTACATCTAAATAATTCAAACATTAAATAAATCTATCACTCATATCTTTTTTTTAAACTATTGAACCGGTGCATACACTTGTTAAACGATCAAAATACAATAAGTTTAACAAAAGCAAAAAATAAATGAAATTATTTTGTAAATTTTTTAACTTATTCGAGAATTCTAAAATAAAGATATGATGTGTTAGTTTTTGAAATAGTCAAAGCTTGAGTATTATTTATATGTAATTTCCACATATCTGACATGTATCTCCCTATTAAAAAAGCTGCATGTTGCATCCATACAATGACAAATTCTTCTATAGCTGTCCATAAAAATTGAAAATTAAAATAGGTTGTTTTCTGATTTGCTCGGTTTTGAATGATTAGGTACTATATTAATCAACTACTATTCCGAGATGGGAGATAATATAGTATTTCAGTGGCCTCACATTCATTCATTTAATTAATATTTTCTTGTATCTATATCTTTGCCTAAGCTCTGTTTACTTTAATTTTGAGAAGATATTTGCTTCTCAAAATTAGGTGTTAGCGATACAGACAAGGATTCTACCTAAACATTTATATTAATGCCTAAACTACTTCACCGTACCTGAAACTGGCCGGTGAACTTGTGGCAGAGATAATTAATATGGAGGCATGAACAGTAGTGCTAACATAAATAATACCAAACAAACTCTATTATTGGTATGGAATCATGAAATGAATTGTAAACATAAATAATACCATTGCTCGCCGTAAGGNCGTGAACTTGTGGCAGAGATAATTAATATGGAGGCATGAACAGTAGTGCTAACATAAATAATACCAAACAAATTCTATTATTGGTATGGAATCATGAAATGAATTGTAAACATAAATAATACGATTGCTTGCCGTAAGATTTACGGTGATAAATTTATTATTTAATGTCTCGGTATTGTGATAAGATCTAGCACATACACAACTAATAGAGAAATATATAGAGCAAATACTATAATTTTTTCATGGAAAAACCTTGGAGAGAATAAAATTAGGAGGCCTAGACCAAGAAAACTAATCCAATATGTAATTGTATAACACAGGTTCACTCTTCTTCCAAGTAAAGATGGAATTACAAAGCCCATAAATATAGATCTATAATAGTAGTTCAGTTATAATAGACATAATTAGGCTACAACAAATGTAGTTGATCATAAAGACTATAGCAATTGGTTACAGTAGATGCACTTGGCCACAGAGGGTGTGGTTGAATGTTGTAATAGTAGTAGTTGGTCACATAGGTCATACTTAGTGGCTGCAATATTATCAGTTGGTCATATAAGTCATAGGTGGTGATTGCAATATCGACAGTTGGTCACATAGGCGGTAATTGGTGATTAAAATATCGTTAAGTGGCCAAATAGGTTGTACATGAACAATAGTAGTTAGGCTATAATCTTCGTAATTAAGTTGCAACAACTGTAGTTGATCATAAAAGATATAGTCAATGGCTACTTTGGTCACAGAGTGTGCAGTTAGAAGCTATAATAGTAGTAATGGGTCACACAGACCATAGTTAGTGACTGTAAAATTGTTAGTCAATCACATAGGTCGTATATGGTGAATGTAATAGTGTTATTTTGCCACACATGTTGTACTTCGTGACTGTAATAGCGTTAGTTGGCCACATTGGTTGTAGTTGGTGATTGCAATTGCAACAAGTGGCTACAAAGGCTGTAATTGGAGACTGCAAAATATTGTCAATGGGCGACAAAAGTTGTAGTTAGAGAATATAATAGCTTCAGTTATACAAATAGATCGTAGTTAGATATTACAATATCAATAAT
The DNA here is from genome assembly GCA_002079205.1 of Phalaenopsis hybrid cultivar. Lineage (NCBI taxonomy): Eukaryota > Viridiplantae > Streptophyta > Magnoliopsida > Asparagales > Orchidaceae > Phalaenopsis > Phalaenopsis hybrid cultivar. Next base: position 49,171 of record JXCR01057424.1, on the reverse strand, counting down.
TTGTTATAGAGGTCATAGTTAGACACTGTAATATTGTTAGTCGTCGGCATATATCGTAGTTTGTGACTTAATATCATCAATTAGCCACCATTAGAAAAGCTAAAGATGATAATAGCACCATTTAGCCACATAAGTTGTGGTTAGCGACTGAAATATCATTAGTTGGCCACATAAGCCATATTTGATGATTGCAATATCCAAAATTGACCATAGGGATCATTGTTGGAGATGGCAACAACACCAGTTATCCACTAAAGTCGTAGTTAGAGAATCCAATATTGTTAGTTGGCCATCAAGGTTATAAATGTGTACTGGAAATTATCCGTTGGCCACAAAGTCAAAGCTGTTGGCTACAATATGATTAGTTGGCCATAGAGGTAGTAGTTGAGATGAAAATAATGTTGGTTGGCCATAGTGGTCACAATTGGAAGTTGTAACAATAATAATTAGTAACATAGTACATAGCTGGTGTTTGGACCTTTTTTCTCACTGAGAGCGGATTTACTATTTTATATTAAAAAATGCATCAGTTGCCTTACACCATAAAAAATACAACTGTTATGAACAACCGNAAAACCTTGGAGAGAATAAAATTAGGAGGCCTAGACCAAGAAAACTAATCCAATATGTAATTGTATAACACAAGTTCACTCTTCTTCCAAGTAAAGATTCAATTACAATGCTCATAAATATAGATCTATAATAGTAGTTCGGTTATAATAGACATAATTAGGCTACAACAAATGTAGTTGATCATAAAGACTATAGCAATTGGTTACAATAGATGCACTTGGCCACAAAGGGTGTGGTTGAATGTTGTAATAGTACTAGTTGGCCAAATAGGTCATACTTAGTGGTTGCAATATTATCGGTTGGTCATATAAGTCATAGGTGGTGACTGCAATATCGATAGTTGGTCACCTAGGCGGTAATTGGTGATTGAAATATCGTTAAGTGGCCAAATAGGTTGTACATGAACAATAGTATTTAGGCTATAATCTTCGTAATTAAGTTGCAACAGCTATAGTTGATCATAAAAGATACAGTCAATGGCTACTTTGGTCACAGAGTGTGCAGTTAGAAGCTATAATAGTAGTAATGGGTCACACAGACCATAGTTAGTGATTATAAAATTGTTAGTTGGTCACATAGGTCGTATATGGTGAATGTAATAGTGTTATTTTGCCACACATGTTGTACTTCGTGACTGTAATAGCGTTAGTTGGTCACATTGGTTGTAGTTGGTGACTGAAATTGCGATAAGTGGCTACAAAGGCTGTAATTGGAGACTGAAAAATATTGTCAGTTGGCGACAAAAACTGTAGTTAGAGAATATAATAGCTTCAGTTATCCTAATAGATCGTAGTTAGATATTACAATATCGATAATTCGTTATAGAGGCCATAGTTAGAGATTGTAATATTGTTAGTCGTCTGCACAGATCATAGTTTGTGACTAAATATCATCAATTAGCCACCATTAAAATAGCTAAAGATGATAATAGCAACATTTAGCCACATAAGTTGTGGTTAGCGACTGAAATATCATTAGTTGGCCACATAAGCCATATTTGATGATTGCAATATCCAAAATTGACCATAGGGATCATTGTTGGAGATGGCAACAACACCAGTTATCCACTAAAGTCGTAGTTAGAGAATCCAATATTGTTAGTTGGCCATCAAGGTTATAAATGTGTACTGGAAATTGTCCGTTGGCCACAAAGTCAAAGCTGTTGGCTACAATATCATTAGTTGGCCATAGAGGTTGTAGTTGAGAGGAAAATAATGTTGGTTGGCCATAGTGGTCACAATTGGAAGTTGTAACAATAATAATTAGTAACATAGTACATAGCTGGTGTTTGGACCTTTTTTCTCATTGAGAACGAAATTTACTATTTTATATTAAAAAATGCATCAGTTGCCTTACACCATAAAAAAATACAATTGTTATGAACAACCANATATATATATATATATATATATATATTGGTATTTAAACAAGACCGCTCCAAGGGAGGCGTTTCTTAAAAAATGACTTGTAGAAACACCCCCATTGGGGGCGTTTGTCTTAATTTACTTTTTTTTTTAGGAGCTCCTTCCTTCTCATATTCTCCTAATAAGTTCCTTCTCATAATTTGGTACATCATATATCATTATAAATCAAACTAAATTTTGTAGTTGGTTTGTATATTTGTGGAGAAATGATACGAGATGATGCTCAACAAACAGAGACACTTCACATTTAAACAACATGTTTTTTTTTGAAATAATTTATGAAACAAGTATTTAGGTAAAAAATTGGGATGACATCTATAATATCATAACATAATTTCATTATCTTTAGAACCAAAAATAGAATTTAAACCAGCAAGTTGGCATTATCTATTGGAGTCAAGTTTATCGTAAAATAATGGAATCCATATTTTTACTTAGCACTTTCAATCATCCTCCATTTGGTTAATTTCCGATACTTACAACAAGAAAAATAGAAGTTAGGTTGACATTAATGATCAGCAATATTTTTTACTTATGGACAACAAGTTATATAGCTTAGAAACATAGTGAACATCGCAAAGAGTTAACAATGAGGAGAGTTCTACGGTTCCTATCCTAGCAATTATCTAGATGGAACCATCGACAATTTTGACTTTTTATTACTACACAACATCTATAAGAAAATAACTTAAAACTATCCATATGATTTGTTTCACCAAAATCAATTATCCACGAATGAGGAAAATTAGGAATAACACTTAATAAAGCAGTGACTGAAGACTTATCCATCTATACTAAGGAGTGGGACAAAGTCCAAAAAAATTTTAAAGATTGCAATAATTTGTGAAAGTGCTCAAATTGCTTCTTAGCGAAAGGAACTATATTTGAATCACAGGCTTCTCATGAATTTCTTCAGCAATGGCTTGATAAGCTTGACCTTCATGCTTGGATTTTGATTTCCAATTTGTAGGTTTACCATGAAGCTTTCAACATGTCTCTTTCATGTGCCATAATTTTTTGCAATGCTCGCACCATGATTTTTTTTGCCCTATTTGTCAGTATCAGCCTTTTCTAACACAAGAACCGCGCTCACTTGTTCAATATTAGTAGACGATTAGGTATTGCACAACATAATTTTTCTCTCTTCAAGTCTAAATTTGAAAAAAACTCCTCAAATTAAGGGTAGAGGTTTCCTACCAAGGATGTGACCACGAACAATATTTGAATACCCAATTTTGCCTAACCAGCGAAAAAATGGCAATATAAATTCTGATGAGCCAAGCATTGACCAAAAAGAATTTATATTGCCATTTTTTCATATTTGAATCACCAACAATAGGTTTTGAAATCTCTCCGGTTAAATACCCAATTTTGACTCTCTCGTTGATCACCAATTTAATGAATTGAACCCACTCAAGATAGATATCACTATGAGATGCGGCGATAATTTTTGAGGATAACACTCAATAGATGAGTGTTGGGAGAGGTGATGTAGGTTCGGAATTACCGGAACCGATCAATGTGGTAGAACTTTTTTGAACTCTCATCATCATTTTCGATTTATGCGACATCCTCAGAATCTGCACAACACCACAATCTCAATCTTGTGAGCGAAGCAAAACTCCTTTACGTTGCAATTTCAATCATTGTTTTCGATCAAGAATGGCATGAAACTCCTGTACGCTGCAATTTGTTCACTTCGATGCGCGAGCATGACATAACTCCTTTACGCCACAATGCAGATAGCTTTTTCCGATCAATAACAGTGCGGAACTCCTATACATTGTTCAAAGAAGAAAATGAGATATTGAAAACGCATGAGCAATCGTCAGTCTAGAACCCTCGGCAACTACGGATGTTGTGGAGCGTGAGGAAAGACAAAAGTTTTGTCAATCTAAAACTCCAGCTAGTCGATGGTTCTAGGTAGAAGCGGAGCGAAAGAGGAGAAATACCGAAGTTTTGATAGTCTTTGTACGACGTGATCCAGTAGTCACCTTCCCAGCAATACGTTGTGAATATCCTAATGCGAAGAAGTCACACGGAAGTGTGGGTAAGGATAAGTTGTCTGCACTGATACCATATAGTTTTTTGGAGGAGAAAAATAATTATTTCACTTCAATTTCATATTAAGAGATCACAAGATGAATAAAGGTGGATAGCTCCTTACATTAAGAAAATTATAAATCCCCATGATAAAAAGGAAACGACAATTAGAGTACACCAATAATACAAAGCTCTAATAAAAGATAATAAAAGTAAAACTTCCTAAATATTTTCAACAATGTCATTATAAGTTATTGAAGCATATAAAGTTAGTTCTTAATTTTTTTTTTTAGATATATGTGCAAATATGAGCTTTTTTATAATAATAATTCCAATTCTTATTGGTAATTGCTTAATGCAATAAACATGTCATTATTTTGATTATAAAATTACTTGTTAGGAAGATTTACATGCATACCACTCAATTCCTATGTATTTATGTAATCTCACACTTAAACTTAAATTATTACATACATTTACCTATGCACGAAAATGGATATTTTACTTCTAAAAGCTAAAATAATGATATTTTTTATGTGATAAGAAATATTTGGGTGGTATAAATGTAAAAATTTTGAGTCTTTGATATCTAAATACATAGGAATTGGGTGGTACGTATGTAAATGCCCCTATTTTTTAAGACACTTCGATAAGATAATTAATTTTCTANCCATTAAAGCGCAATATCTCAAAAATAGGTATAAAAATGTGTCTATAAATACTATATATTTTAGGTGTATCAGAATCCGCCAAACCTAAAATGTTACTTGTCCTCAAGTGACACTTCAATATTCAAAAACAAAATATGTATGATATGATATGAGGTTTCTTTAGGAGTTACTAAAATTTAGATTTAGAAATATAGTAGTCTAATTTAGAAAAAATAATTAGTGAATGAGACCAACTTAAAGTTAGAAAATTTTTAATGTCAAGAACTATGAAAATATGAGTTCCTATCTAATTCAGAAATATTGTAAATTCTCCAAATTTAGATTTTAGTTCTTTTATTTTCTTTACTTAAAAAATTTTTATTAAAAAATAATTTTACTTACTATATTATATTTATAAGCTTAAAATTTTATCAAGTCTTATACTTTAAAAAGATCAAATGTAGAACCAATTTTTGATTAGGCACTAATCCTCAAGCTTCTCCTCCCTTACACTTCTTTTCTTTTTCTTTTCTTTTTCTTTTCTTTTATTTTTCTTTTCTTTCTCTTTCTCTTTTTCTTTTTCTTTTCTTTTTCAGGCAAGGATTACTATATATGGATAAGGCTTTAATGATTTTGAGTTCCACTTCTCTTTTCCTAAAGTAAAGTCTTGATATAATACTTTTACTTATAGAGATAATAATAGTTTTAAAAATCATTTTAATAAAAGAAAATTAAGTATTAAAAATAAATGTTAATAAAAGAAATTTAAGTATCAAAAATAAAAGTCTAAATTATCTAAATTTTTCAAAAATACAATTTTTCTTACTAAAGACAGTCACATATAATTAAAATCATTTTTTCTATACTAAAAATTTTTAACTTAAAGTTTTTCTTCATTACTTAAAATTTTAACTAAATTTTTTTACTCATTTCTATCTAAAAATTTTTAACTTAAAGTTTTTCTTCATTACTTAAAATTTTAACTAAATTTTCTTAATCATTTCTAAAATCAAATTTTACTTCAAAATTTTAAAAAATACAATGTTTCTTACTAAAGATAGTTATTTATATTAATCATTTTCTACATTAAAAATTTTTAACTTAAAGTTTTTCTTCATTACTTAAAATTTTAACTAAATTTTCTTACTCGTTTTTAAAATCAAATTTTACTTCCCTAATATAACTTCATATATATAATCAATTTTTCCTTTAAAATTTCAAATTCACTTGTAGTACATTTGAGAACAAATAAAATTCTAGTTTTGAAAATATTTTTCATCCCCCCCAACTTAAATTTTTAACAGATTAAACAGTTTAGCATTAGATATATATAAGCAGGAATGAAAATTTAAAAATAACATACTAACAGTAATTTTAAACCCTAATGATACAAGTATAACTAAAGACACGAGTAAAAATTAATTTTTGATCAAATTTTCTATATTTTCATTTTATTTTATCATGTAGAGATTTAATAGACTTCTAAACATTGGGTATAAAAGCAAACAACACACTAACATGATAAGAGAAAAATAAAGGGCAGCNATATATAATCAATTTTTCCTTTAAAATTCAAATTCACTTGTAGTACATTTGAGAACAAATAAAATTCTAGTTCTGAAAATATTTTTCATCCCCCCCAACTTAAATTTTTAACAGATTAAACAGTTTAGCATTAGATATATATAAGCAGGAATGAAAATTTAAAAATAACATACTAACAGGAATTTTAAACCCTAATGATACAAGTATAACTAAAGACAGGAGTAAAAATTAATTTTTGATCAAATTTTCTATATTTTCATTTTATTTTATCATGTAGAGATTTAATAGACTTCTAAATAGTGGGTATAAAAGCAAACAACACACTAACATGATAAAAGGAAAATAAAGGGCAATAATTTTTGAATTTAAAGTTTAAGATCTAAGCTAGCAAGATTTTCTACTTTATAACAGATAGGAAATTAAGTTAAGTTCTAAACTAACTAAATCACAGTACTAAATACAAAATAACAGCTATTACCCTAAAATTTAAAAACAAAATACTATTTAACACAATAATCNCTAAGCTAGCAAGACTTTCTACTTTATAACAGATATAAAATTAAGTTAAGTTCTAAACTAACTAAATCATAGCACTAAAGACAAAACAACAGTTGTTACCCTAAAATTTAAAAATAAAACAAAATACTATCTAACACAACAATCATAACAACAAGNATAATAATTTTTTTTCTTTTCAAATCAAATTCACTTGTAGCACATTTGAGAACAAATAAAATTCCAGATTTTGAAAATATTTTTCATCCCCCCAAACTTAAATTTTTAACAGATTAAATAGTTTAGCATTAGATATATAAGCAAGAATGAATATTTAAAAATAACATGCTAACAAAAATTTTAAACCCTAATGATACAAGTAAGAAACTAAAAACAGGAGTAAAATTAATTTTTGATCAAATTTTCTATATTTTCATTTTACTTTAACATGTAGAGATTCAATAGACTTCTAAACAGTGGGTATAAATATAAAAGCAAACTAACACACTAACTTGATTTCATGATCTCAACATAAAAACAAACAAACTAACATGATAAAAGAAAAATAAAGGGTAGCAGTTTCAGAATTTCAAGTTTAAGATCTAAGCTAGCAAGATTTTCTACTTTATAACAAATATGAAGTCAAGTTAACTTCTAAACTAACTAAATCACAGTACTAAACACAAAACAACAGTTACTACCCTTAAAATTAAAAAATAAAATACTAACTACCACAAACGTCGTAATAACAATAAAACATAAAAGTCCAGAACACAACATAGTCCAAAATAACAACGGTACTAAAACATAAAAGTCCAAAACACAACATAGTCCAAAACAACACACAGATGCAAATGTAGCGATAAAAGTCCAAACCACATCACATAGTTCAAACCAACACACAGATGCAAATGTAGCAAGCCCACACCACATAGTTCATATCATATTACAATCATAAAATGAATCTCTCAGCTCTACTCTTCATCCTTCGAATCACCGCTATCCCAAACTTTTGCCCAACTATCATATTTAACCCCAGCTTGCTTGCACAAAGAAAAGATCAGGGAAGCAAATCTCAAACATGCAGTTGTAACAGTTGTAGCAAAACTGATGATAGTCTGACAGATCAAAGCTCCAATGTTGATGAGCTTTCCCTCTTGAATCAATAGTTCAACGTCGTTCTTTCTCTGGTCACTTCATTGAGATGATTGTTGGAAGTAGACGAGCAGAAGTGAAATAGTGCAGGCCTTTGAAGGTGCACATAACTTTGACGTTGAGAAATTTACTATCCTCTTATTGGTAATTTTCCAAAGTCCTCTCCCAATAGTCAAGTATGAAATAATCTCGTCTAGCTCCGCTTCAGTAGGACTATAATTTGCATAAAAACATAAAGTGCCCGGTGGTAAATGGTAAAGCAAGTTAATTACCTCTAGCAAAAAGGGTACCAACTTTCCTCGAACCATAACTCAATTGTCCTCAGATTCAGAGAGATTTTCATAAAACTCCCTCGCAACAGAAATTACTGCGACAGCAGTGAAACAACAAAAAATGTTCCCACTGTCGATGAACAATTAAATCTTCCATGTCTCCACCCGGATTTTTAAAACATCACTCCGGAATCAATTTTCATGCTTGTAGAGCATCACTGTATCAATCTTGAGCTTTCAAACTCACAAATTTGCTCGAATCAAACGGGCTTTTTCCTCTATTCCTCTTCATTCTTGGCGTCATTCTACAAATTTTATAAATTCCAAAAATAACTTCAACAATTAAGTTTAAATCACTAAACTAAACTGCCAAAAGCACAAACTAAACTTCCCAAGCAATTTCCATAGATTTTTCCTCATTTTTCACCATGAATAGTGAATCTTTGAATTCTTCCAAATGTATTTAAAATGCATGGTGAAAATCCGAAATTTTTGCATAGAAGTAAAGCTCTTATCTCAATTAATCTGAATCTAGCAAATTTTTCTTGATTTCACCAGGAAATCTCCACTTAATGGTGTGCCCTAGCCCTTAAAATCACAATTTTAAGAGGTAGAAGATGACGGGAGGTGTTAAAAATGGTGTTTTCAGACCAAAATTTCACTTTTAACCGTTTGCGAACCGATTTTCGTGAACTGGTGCTTAAGTGCGAGTAAGTGGCGCTTAGACGCCTGCCTCTCAGGTTAGCTCGTGCTTAAGCACGATATGTGGCACTTAAGCGCCAGTGCATTATTTTCAAAATCTTCAAATTTAAGTAAAATGCACTATTTGCCTAAGTAAACTACCCCTAAATGGTCTCATTGCACTTAATTGACTATTTTATACTTCTTATAACTCCCCTCTCTCTCAAAATTTGCCTTAATAACTATTTCAATTTGAGGCTAAAACAACACAAAATTTTCACAAAAATAAACTTATATTAATTCACAAATAAGTACAAATACTATTGACACTTAATTCTCACTCCAAATAGTCTCCGATGAGAAAAAATTTCCTAAGTACAAAACACTTAACACACATTCACAAATAAACACATAAGTAACATTGTCTTAAACACTAAGAACACTTAAATACAATAACATTAATCACACAAAAACAAACATAGATCTTTATTCCATTCTTCATTAGAAGGAACAAATTCAGGTCTTTTATTAGTTTCTTCTGGGGCAACTGGAATATAAAGTTGATAAAATGGACGATGGTGACGTGCTCTGATGCAATCTTCTTCAATCTACTTTTGCTTAAGAAACATCTCCTTATCTGCTTCCGCTATATAACTAGTGTGGCTAAATTGCATTTTCAATTGCCATCCCATAAGCTCAAGATGTGCAAGAATCTCCAATACCTTTGTCTCCAGTACAGACATGGTATTTTCAGTTTTGTTGATTTTCTCTGATATCCGTTCAATACTAACGGCTAAGAAACCGTTATACATCTCTTGTGCACTTTAACTAATGAATTTTTTCTTCATGGTATCATCCTTCTTCTTCAAATCCATCTCCCATGAAGACATCATCTTAAAATCTCTCACTCTTTTAGACTTTAGGGCTAGAAATGATCTGTGGTAAAATTCCTTCACTAAACCCTTCTATTTATAAGCCTAAATTCTTCCAATAACTCCTAGACACGTTTAGAAACTGCCAAGATATGTTTTTGCTAACTTATAGGTGGTTTTACCTTCTAGAATATTAAGTTTTCACATGTTATTAAATTATTGCGCTTAAGCGCCAGTGCACATTTTTGCACAAGTCAACTTAATGTACAAACTCTCATTTTAACATGTCCAAATCACTAATTTAAGTCTTAAAATAAATACTAACACATAATAGTCTAAAAAAAATTATCCTAATTTTCTTAATCACACATAAAACATCAATAAACATAAAAACACACTGATACTTATGGGTTGCCTCCCATAAAGTGCTTGGTTTTACGTCGTCAGCCTGACGTAACTAGTGCTTACTGTGGTTGACCCAACATCATTTCATCATTAAAATTATGTTGATCCCTATAAAATAAGATTTCAGTCTATGTCTATTCACTTTAAAGATATTCTCATATTTACGATCTTCAATATCCACAACTCCATAAGGATAAACTTTAATCACAATAAATGAGCCCATCCACCTGGACTTAAGTTTGCCTGGAAATAATCTTAACCTTGAATTATATAGCAAAACTTTTTGCCCTGGTTGAAAATTTTTAGTAAGAATCTTTCGATCATGCTACATCTTCATCTTTTCTTTATAAATTTTGGCACTTTCATAAGATTCATTCCTTATCTCTTCAAGCTCATTTAATTGTAATATTTTTTTTCTCACCAACATTTTTCAGATTATAATTGAATTCTTTAACTACCTAATATGTTTTATGCTCAAGTTCAACTAGTAAGTGACAAACTTTCCTAAATATTAGCCTATATGGGGACATTATTATAGGAGTTCTATATGCAGTCCTATAAGCTCACAAAGCATAGTAAAGTTTGATTGACCAATCCATTTTTGTCGGATTCATAAATTTTCCCATAATTCTTTTAATTTTCTAATTGGATAATTCAGCCTTGTCTAAGGATGATAAGCAGTAGCAATCTGATGATTTATATGATATTTCTTTAATAATGAGGATGATAAGCAGTAGCAATTCTATGATTTATATGATATTTCTTTAATAAATTCTCCATTATGGATTTCTGAAATGACTCCCCCATCAGTAATGATAACTCTCGGCATCCCAAATCTACAAAATATGTTTGTTTTCAAAAAGTTTGCAACAGTTTGAGCATCACATCGAGGTAAAGCGACAGCTTCTATCTATTTGGATACATAGTCCACTGCTAACAAAATATATAAATTGTCAAAAGATGGTATAAATTGTCCCATAAAATCTAATCCCCAAACATCAAATATTTCAACTTCTAACATATAATTGAGGAACATCTTATTTCTTCTAGAAATATTGCCTACACAATGGCATCTATCACAAGTTTATGCCCAGCTAATCTATCCAACATTTAATCTAGAAAGGGTAATGGAAAATGATCTTTCCTAGTGACAAGATTTAATTTTCTATAATCAATGCATATTCGCCACCCTGTAACTTATCTAGTAGGTATTAACTCATTATGTTCATTTACAATTACAGTTACTCCTCCTTTCTTAGGAACGAAATGAATTGGACTAACCCATGCACTATCTGAAATAGGGTAGATAATTTCAGCATCTAACAATTATAAAATTTTTTTCTTAACAACTTCTTTCATAATTGTAGAAGGGTTTAGTATCCTTTGCGGATCAGCCCTGGGTTTGCAGTTCTCTTCCATATGAATTCTATGCATAGAAATTGAAGGACTGATTTTTTTAATATAAGCAATTGTCCATCCAAAGGCTTTCTTAAAATTTTCAGAATTTCATCAACCTTTCTTCTTCTTCCATTGTTAATTTTGAGAAAATTATAACAGGTAAAGTAGAGGAATCTCCTAAAAAGGCATATTTTAAATGATCAGGAAGTAATTTCAACTCTAGTTCTGGAGGTTTTTGAATAGATGCACAAAATGATTTATCTGTCTATCATTGTCTAAAACTTCAAACATTTTTCGAACATAGTTTGAATCTTCCTTAAAAAATCTTCACATATATCTAATTCCTCTTCTTGCTCATGTTCCGAATATTTTTCTTCAAAATTTTCTTCCTAAGTAGTATTGAAATGACAATCACTTAGATATCTTATAACACCCATCCTATAACATTCCTCATCTTTACCTTTTACAGGGTATTTCATTGATCTTGAAATGTTAAAAGTAACAGTTTGATCATTGAAGCGCATTATCAATTCCCCTTTTTGCACATCTATCATTGCTCTTCCTGTGGCTAGGAAAGGTCTCCCCAAAATGATTTGTATCTCTTTATCTTCCTCCATATCTAGCACAATAAAATCAATAGGAAAGATAAATTGATCCACTTTCACTAGGACATCTTCTATAACCCCTTTAGGGTATGTTATTCATTGATCTGCTAACTACAATGTTACAGTAGTAGGGGTTATTTCTCCTAATACCAAACTTTTAAATATTGATAAATGCTTGCACCTAAATCACATAAAGCTTTCCCATAAAATTTGTCTCCTATTGCACATGGAATTGTATATATACCAGGATCTTTATGTTTTTCAGGAAGCTCTTCTGAATTATCACACTACACTCCTCACTAAGTGCAATAGTCTCATTATCTTCTAAATTCCTTTTGTATTGAGAACATCCTTCATAAACTTTACATAGCTTGGCATTTGTTCTAAGGATTCATCAAATGGAATATTAATTGTAAGCTTCCTAAACATTTCCGAAAATTTTGAAAATTGCTTATCCAACTTCTGCTGAAGAAGTCTCTAAGGAAATGGAGGTGGTGGTTTTTTCAAATCAATTTTTAGTGGAGAAATAGGTCTCTCAGAATCTTTTGGAGCATCGTCTTTTAATTCTTCAATTTTTTCTCTCTCTATTTCAATTTCTTTTTAAACCCAACCTTCCAACTCTCTTCTGCTTCTAAGTTGAACGGCTTTTACTTGTTCTTTATTCTGGTCTTTAGAATTTGATTCAGTATTACTAGGAAGTGTTCCTTGGGAACTATTACTTAATGAATTTCTATTTGCCCAAGTTGATTCTCAATATTTCTAATTGTAGCTCCTTGACTTTGTAGTTGATTTCCCATTTGTAACACCGCTTCCTATATAAACAACTTCCTTCTCCTTAAAATGTGTATTACTGTTGAAACCTGGAGGATAAGTAGATCTATATTTATTTTTTCCTTGGTTGTTCTAGTTTCCCAATGAGTTTCCTTGGTTGTTCCCACATTGCTGATTATTACCACCCGAATTGTTATTCCAGTTTAAAGTTGGGTTGGCTCTTCCAACCTGGGTTATAATAATTTGAATATGGGTTGTTTTGCTTATTATTTATGGCATTCAAAGTTTCTAATGATGTCTGAGAATCTACCATTTAGCTTAATGAATTCTCATCAATCATGGAAATTAGTTGAGAAAAGTTCATGCTAAATTGGTCTAACTTGCTTGAAATTGTAGCAACTTGATTTGCTAACATGGTAAATGCATCAATTTCATGGATATTGGCCACTTTCTTGGGATTTACTCTCTCAGAAGGATATTGAAAATTATTGGTAGTACTTCTTCAATTAAAGCATAAGCGTCATGAAATGGTTTTGACATCAATGAACCACCAACAACGGCATCGATAATTGATCTAAGAGATCCAACTACTCCATTATAAAAAGTTTGAATTATTAACCAATCTGGTATAACATGGTGTGGACACTTTCTTAAGAGTTCATTAAATCTTTCCCATGCTTCATAAATAAATTCCCCTTCAAACTGATTAAAAGATGTAATATCCTTTCTAAGCTTCGCAGTTTTTGATGGTGGAAAATATTTAGCAAGGAATTTTTGTGCTAAATCACCCCAAGTTCTGATAGATCTAGGTGCTAACAAATTTAACCACATCTTAGCTTTATCCCTCAGTGAAAAAAAAAATAACCCAAGTCTTATGACATCATCTGACACACTATCATATTTAAATGTAGTGCACAATTCTAGAAAATTGGCAAGATGTATATTAGATCTTCAGTTAGTGATCCCCCAAACTGATTATTTGATACCATTTTGAATAATAGCAGGTTTAAGCTCAAATGAATTAGCCACTACAATAAGTTTTTGAATACTATAATGAAGTTCATCTATAGTAAGGTTGGCATAATCTCTTAATGGTCTAAACTCTTGATGAATTTTGGCATTTTGATTATTTTGGTCTGTCATTTCTTTTTTTTTTGATTTTTTTGATTTTTCTAATAGTTCTTTCTAATTCATAATTGTAGGGCACCAGTCCTTCAAAACCTGAATTGCGCTTAAACTAACATTTAGTAAAATAAAATAAAATTCAAAACAAACATAGAAAATAAGATACAATACTTAAAATTTAAATACAACTTTCTAAGAAAAGAAATTTTACTTTTGATTCCCTGGCAACGGCGCCAAAAACTTGATCCCTCTTCAAACTTCTATTATGCAAACTATAACAATAATTCAAATTATATTTAACTTATATTTCCCTATTTTACAACAAAACCAAAAACTTGATCTTGAAGAAGAATAATAATTTCACTTTTAATTTATATATATTGAGATACTACGCAAGTATACATATCGTTATTAAGTAATATAGGACTTTTTGATTAAGACCTGAATATAGAACCCACAAGGAATTTCTACAATATGTATTTTTAGAAAACTTTGTATTTTTAAAAAGACAATTACTTAAACGTAATATATTTTGTAGTAATAGAAATTCAAATATTTTTGGTATTTTTGATATTTTGAAAAAATAGTAACAACTTAAAAAGATAACTAGACTTTTCTAGATGAAAATCACTTAATAAGAAATATATCTTTCTTCTTATCATGAATAAGTAAAACGTATAAGAATTCTATTTTAGAGGTATGCAAATTGTGTTGTGCCAAATATGAGCAATAATATTCTTTACCCTTACTAGAGTTGCTATAAAGAACATTGGTTAGTTTAAAGTTTGAATAGCTCTGAAGACCGGTGAGACAGGGAAGATACTAGCTCTCATTATGGAGTTCCCTCGATTCCGTCCACCTGGGGGCTAACATCACGTATTAGAACCTAAAAAAATAAACCAAGTTGGGGGATTTAACCTGTCACTTTTAAGTCATCTAACTCTACACTCTTCAATGAATATTTCCCTATTTATTTGCACACAATCATATGAACTGCATTAACATTTATACAACCTCATGTGATTCTTTCCAATTATTGAGTGAGACAATGCCAGCCTGACTTACATGTTCTCACAATAAATTTTAACATCTGGATTGGCCAAATCAAGAAGTAAATGAAGTACATGGATTTAAATTACATGTTCTCACAACAAATTTTAACATCTGGATTGGTCAAATCAAGAAGTAAATGAAGTACACGGATTTAAATCATCACAACTTCTTCCAAATTTAAAGATCAATACTCTCCATAATTTCCATCCAAAACTTAATTACTTATCATTTTAAGAAGAAAGATAAAGAAAACTACTCAAAATCCATGGAGAAAATAAAAACACACTTTAGTTTAAAAGTATAAATCATTGTCAAACCAACAACAAGTCTCAATTAAAACCAAAAGTATTCTTAAAAAAAAAAGATAAAAACTTATCTCAAGTTCTCCACCAAACTCTCAAAGTTCCTTTGAATCTCTTCTCTCTACAAACACTAAAAATAAAATAACAAAAAGGATAAAATAAAAGTAAAAGTGGTGCCTAAAAATCTCGCCGAACTAACTCCCTAAATGATGAACTTTCAAAACTTTCCAAGTATTTTTAGGAATCTTTTCAAAGTCCTCTCTTCAAAATTCACAAAAACCGACTTTACTCGTCTAGTAACTACCACTGGCGCTTAAGCGCGGGGCCTCTAGCGCTTAAGCTCAGCCTTCTCTGTTTAACCGGAGTTTATGCGTCGGATGTGGCACTTAGGTGCCAAAACTCATTTGCACATTTTTCACCTTTTTGCTCCAATTTTGATCCTTTTTCACTCCTTTAAGCATTTTTCACCCTTTTTGGTTGTATCTGCAAATAAAACAAAAAAATACCTTCCATTAAAGTACAATATCTCAATAATAGGAATAGAAATATTTTTAAAAAAACTATATATTTTAGGTGTATCATGGTCCAAACTGTTGAGTATTAGAGATCGGGCAGAGAGCTTTTTCTGTGGGAGCTGGGAGAAGGGCAAGTAAATTTTTGGTTGGATAATTAGGTTTGCAATGGGAAGAAGCTTGAGTTTCCTATCCCCAACCCCAAATTTAACAGTCATGTTAAAGATTAATGGTCTTAGGATCATTAGAACTGTAGGATGCTCATCAATGTCTTGTCTAGCGAGCAAGTTAGATGGGTTAAGGACACTCCATTCTCACCTAATCAAAAAAACACAATTGTTACTAAACATGCCCAATCTTAGAAGCTGTCTGCCCACATTTACCATCAATTTTTCCACTGAAATCAAGTGGCCTGTGGTAAAGCCATTTGGGGTAAGCTCTTAACTCCTTCTATGTCATTCTTCTATTGGAGACTTTGGAATTCCTTACTTCCTACTGAGGATATCTTAAAGGTGAAAAAGTTGAGAGGTCCTTCAATTTTCCATCTATGTAATGTTGCTGACGAATCATTAGATTATCTATTTTTCATTTGTGAGTTCTCTCAAAGAATTTGGCCAGGGCTTCTTGACCACCTCAGAATTAACACTTTTAACTTAAGTTGATTCAAATTTATTGACTGCTGGGAGGATTGGCAGAATATTAATCTATTGCTGATCCCTTGTTTGGTTGCTTGGTTCATATGGATGTGTAGAAATCAAGTAATGTTTGAGGAACATTTCTCTGAGATAAAATCTGTGATCTTCAACTGTACTTCATAAATTCAGAAGCTGGTCAAGTATCATCAGTTCCCAAATGTTTTCAAATATTGGACCCTTAGTAAGAATAATTTTCATACACACAAATCCATATTAGTTTTTTGGAGCCCCCCTATTCATGGCTAACTGAAGGTAAACACTGATGGTATTTTTTCAAAAGGTAATGCTGGAGTTGGGGGAGTCTTTAGGTACTCCCATGACAAATGTATTTTATACTTCACTACTCCTACAATTGCCCTTGTGCTTTGGAAGCAGAATTCAGAGTAATTTACTAGGACATCAGAATTGCACATCAATGTCATATGGGCCATTTGATTGTAGAAACTGACTCTACTGTTTGCATCAACATTTTGCTTAATGAAGAGGCTCCCCCTTGGAAATTACTCAGGTGGAATAGCCAACTGAAAGTATTATTAAAATGTTGTAGGGTGGACTTTAAATGCATTCCTAGGGAGAGCAACTGCTCTGCTCATTGGCTTGCTTCCTTGGGAAGGAACACATAGCAGATTTATATTGGGAATGCTCCTACTTCACATTTATCTTTTTTACTTAACAGANCTCGTATGAGAACCTAAAAAAATAAACCAAGTTGGGGGCTCTAACCTATCACTTTAAAGTTCTCTAATTCTACACCCATCAACAAATATTTTCCTTTTCATTTGCACTCAATCATATGAACTACATTCTCATTCATACAACTTCATGTGATTCTTTTCAAATGTTGACCGAGACAATACCAACTNATTTCTTTACTTCCTTTTGAATTGTGTAAAGAACAATGGCTAATCTAAAGTCGGTGCAGCATGTATAGTAGTATTGGGTAGGTTCTAGTCTCTCACTTCTAGATTACCCATTGTGCCCTCTATATAAAACCTACCAATGACCCTTAGTTCCAATCTCTACACTAAATTGACAAAAGAATCTAACCTGTCACCCTAGAAACATCAATTCTTTGCCCATCAAATCTTATCTCCCTATCTATTTGCACCATTGATCCTGATATTTTGTATATGTAAGGATTTATGAAGTTGACACCACTACTTTAATGTTTTAATCCCCGACAATGGCCCAAAAAACTTGATCCTTGAATACTTAATGCTTATGCACAGTATAACAATAATTCTAATAGTGTTTTTCACTTATATTTCTTTATTTTGCAACAAAACCAAAAACTTGTNTGGTAGTAAGTAGTGGTCACTGATAACTGGAGGTTAGCGGCGATTGATAGTAAAGGCAGTTTGTTGTTGATGGTGGTTGATAACTACATATGCAAGAAGTTATCATCGAGCTTTAATATGTTGCAATTATCATATTTGGAATACCACATTGACCCGACCCTCAATTACACAAATATTTATGTTCCTTAATATGACAAAAACTTGACCCAAATGATATTTAGTCGCTAGTGAGAACAATTATAATATATAAAAATTAAAGAAATATTTTTCTCACTATGGGGTACTACGCAAGTATACGTATTGTTTCAAGTAATATAGAGTTTTCTTTAAAAATCCCAATATCGATCTCATGAGGAAGCCAGAAACAAGTTAACAATAAAATGAATTACAGGAATTTTGACTTCAAGAAAACGTTACTTAAGATTGCAAAAACTATCTAAAGATGAAAACTAAGTTTACTAAATTCTACAATATGCAAGTAAAATTAAATGCAATGACTTAGGCAATATATAAGTAGAGACTTTCTCCTTGCCAATAATTCATAATCAATGTAGGATTTTAAAATTTTTTAGAAACTTAAATGTGGTATTGTGACAAATTGGAGCATACCTATTTCCTTACTTCCTTTTGAATTGTGTAAAGAACAATGGCTAATCTAAAGTCGGTGCAGCATGTATAGTAGTGTTGGGTAGGTTCTAGTCTCTCACTTCTAGATTACCCATTGTGCCCAATCTCTACACTAAATTCACAAAAGAATCTAACTTGTCACCCTAGAAACATCAGTTCTTTGCCCATCAAATCTTATCTCCCTATCTATTTGCACCCCTGATCCTGATATTTTGTATATGTAAGGATTTATGAAGTTGACACCACTACTTTAAGATTTTAATCCCCGGCAATGGCCCAAAAAACTTGATCCCTGAATACTTAATGCTTACGCACAGTATAACAATAATTTTAATANCTCGTATGAGAACCTAAAAAAATAAACCAAGTTGGGGGCTCTAACCTATCACTTTAAAGTTCTCTAATTCTAAACCCATCACTAAATATTTTCCTTTTTATTTGCACTCAATCATATGAACTACATTCTCATTCTTACAACTTCATGTGATTCTTTTCAATTGTTGACCGAGACAATACCAACCCGGTTCTTACATGTTCTCACAACTAATTTCAACATCTGTATTGGCCAAATCAAGAAGTAAATGAAGTGCATGGATTTAAATCAGCACAACTTTTTCCAACATTAAAGATCAATACTCTCCACAACTTCCATCCAAAACTTAATTACCACAACTTCTTTCCAACATTAAAGATCAATACTCTCCACAACTTCCATCCAAAACTTAATTACTTATCATTTCAAGAAGAACATTAAAGATCAATACTCTCCACAACTTCCATCCAAACTTTAATTACTTATCATTTTAAGGAAAAAATAAAGAAAACTACTCAGAATACATTGGATTGGACAAATCAAGAAGTAAATGAAGTGCATGGATTTAAATCATCACAACTTCTTCCAACTAAAGATCAATACTCTCCACAACTTCCATCCAAAACTTAATTACTTATCATTTTAAGAAGAAGGATAAAGAAAATTACTCAGAATCCATGGAGAAGAAGAAACACACTTTAGTTTAAAAGAAGAAATCTTGTCAAACCAACAACAAGTCTCGATTAAAACCAAAAGTAGTCTAAAACAAAAAGATAAAAAAGTCTCAATTAAAACAAAAAGTAGCCACACTTTAGTTTAAAAGAAGAAATCATTGTCAAACCAACAACAAGTCTCAATTAAAACCAGAAGTAGTCCAAAATAAAAGATAAAAACTTATCTCAAGTCCTCCACCAAACTCTTAAAGTTCCTTTGAATCTCTACTCTTTTACAATCATTCAAAACAAAAAAAACAAAAAGGATAAAGTAAATAAAAAATTGTTCCTAAAAATCTCTCTGAACTAACTCCCCAGAAAAGAACTTTCAAACCTTGCCAATATTTTTAGGACTCTTTTCTAAGTCCTCTCTTCTTTCTTTTACAGTTTTCAAAGAGGTTCATTGGGATCTCTTCAAAATGTGTCTTGATTCGATGTATTTGCCTAAGAGATGCATCTTTCCATGGTAATTTTCATCCATGGTGGTTACAATCACCTATTAAGCCAATGGGTGCCTCAAAAATCTCTTCGAAAATCATGAAAACCAATTTTACTCATCTAGTAACTGTCACTGGCGCTTAAGAGCGGGGTCTCGGTGCTTAGGCACAACCTTCTCTGTTTAATCGGTGCTTAAGCGCTGGATCTGGCGCTTAGGCGCCAAACNGAATCCATGGAGAAAACAAAACCACACTTTAGTTTAAAAGAAGAAATTATTGTCAAACCAACAACAAGTCTCCCCAAAAGTAGTCTAAAATAAAAGATAAAAACTTATCTCAAGTCCTCCACCAAACTCTTAAAGTTCCTTTGAATCTCTACTCTTTTACAATCACTCAAAACAAAAAAACAAAAAGGATAAAGTAAATAAAAAATTGTTCCTAAAAATCTCTTTACTAACTCCCCAGAAAAGAACTTTCAAAACTTGCCAATATTTTTAGGACTCTTTTCTAAGTCCTCTCTTCTTTCTTTTACAGTTTTCAAAGAGTTTCATTGGGATCTCTTCAAAATGTGTCTTAATTCGATGTATTTGCCTAAGAGATGCATCTTTTCATGGTAATTTTCATCCATGGTGGTTACAACCACCTATTAAGCCAATGGGTGCCTCAAAAATCTCTTCGAAATTCATGAAAACCAATTTTACTCATCTAGTAACTGTCACTGGCGCTTAAGAGCGGGGTCTCGGTGCTTAGGCAAGGCCTTCTCTATTTAATCGATGCTTAAGCGCTGGATCTGNTCAGGTTCTTTTAAATATTCTTTCGGAATAGAGATATTCCCTTCTTTAATGTTCTTTTCAAGCCAATCCTTGGAAACAAAACATTCTTCAATTGTATGCCCCCCCAACATTCTGTGTTATGGACAGTAATTTGGCTCATTTTTCTTATTAACTTCTTCAGGCTACTTTGGTTCTGGAAGTTTAAATTCTGGATTCTTTATCAGACTCTTAAACATTTTGGAGATGGCTTCATTCTTGAAAGAATATACTATCGCCCGTCTTTCTGCGAAGGATACTTTTCTTCTTTGAGACGACTCTCCCTGAAATGGTTGTTGACTAGACTGACTAGTCTGTTTCTGAGTTTGTTGAGATGCAGGTAGCTGAGGGTTTTCTGCATATATCTTCATTGGTT
>JXCR01057424.1:9449-23395 GCA_002079205.1 Phalaenopsis hybrid cultivar | reverse complement strand
AAAATTACAATTTTGCCCCTAAGGGCCCAAACTTTCATAATTTACCAAATCCAAGTCAAATGACTTTAAAATTTTTATGTAACCCTATTGATAGGTTAATTAAATGTCAAATTTAAGCCAAATGACTTTGAATTTTTTTATGTAACCCTACTAATAGGTCAATTAAGACATCCAGGAGAAAAAAAATGTGAATTTTCACAATTTAATTTTATTCATTTAATTATTTTCATGCATAAATATGCATCCTTAAGGAAAATTCCAAAAGATGATCAAGACAACTCCTAATCATTTGAAATTTTTATGTGAGAAAACCCTAGACCAGAAAGTCCTTTGGCCAAAATTTCATAATTTTTTAAATTTTCTGTGATTTATTAAAATTAATTGAAATTCTGGGGACTTTAATAAAAATAAAATATTTATTTATTCAAAAAATATATTTTATATTTTTGGAAAATCTCTCTGAGGTCAAAGAACCTNGCTCGACTCTTCATCCTCAGAATCACCGTTGTACCATTTTTCTGCAGGCTCATAATCAGGATATCGAGGATAAGGAGGAAATTGCACTCCTGGTTCACCTCTAATTAGGCTTTCCAGAGATGAGTGGAATTTCTCTTCATAATCTCTCTTCCTTCTATTATATCTATTAGTATGATCTGAAAAATGCTTTAAATTTTGTACCTTATCAGTGGTAAAATTGATATTGTCCATCATCTTCTGCAATTACTCATCCTGATTCTTGGTATCACCTCTAGATGTAAAAGCACGAGAAGTAGATGATCGTGATGAAGATGCAGCAGAGGTAGATGCAGCAGACGTCTCTAATCCATAAATTCTGGAAAATCCTCCTCTCCAGATAAAAATCGAATGCTCATAATAAGTCTTCACATTCACCCTCGTGTTGGGCTTTAGAGGTAACAAAACTTCCTCCCAACTATCATACTTTACTCCAGCCTGCTCACATAAAGAAAATATTAAGGAAGCAAATCCCATACCTGCAGTAGTAGCAGAAGTAGCTGAACTGATGATAGTGTGATAGATCAAAGCCCCTATGTTGATGGGCTTTCCCTCCTGAATACAGTAATTCAACTTTGCTCTCTCTCTTCGGTCACTTCACTGAGATGATTGGTCGGAAGCAGATGAGTAGAAATGAAATAGTGTCAGGCCTTTGAAGGTGCACATAACTTTGAAGTTGGAAAATTTACTCTCCTCTCATAGGTTATCTTCAAAAGTACTCTCCCAATAGTCAAATATGAAATAATCTCGTTTAATTTCGCTTCACTAGGACTATAATTTGCATAAAAAAATAAAGACTCCGGTGATAAATGGTAAAACAAGTTGATTACCTCTGGAGTAAAAGGTATCAACTTCCCTCTAACCATAACTCGATCGTGTTCAACCTCTGATTGATTTGCATAAAACTCCCTCACAACCAAAATCACTGCGAGGACATAGAAACAACAGAACTGTTCCCACTGTCGGCAGACTATCAGGTCTTCTACCTCTCCACCCGGACTGTTGAAACATCACTCCTAAATAAATTTTCACGACTGTAGAGCGTCACTATATCGATCTTGAGCTTTCAAACTGACAAACTTGCTTAAATCTNTTTTTCATCTGGAAAATGTTCATTAAGTTCTTTTTCAAAACAGAGTGATTTTTCTAATTCAAGCCTGGACAAATGATTAGCAATTTGATTTTTAGTTCCCTTCCAAACTACTATTTCAAAATCAAATTTTTGTAAAAGAAGACTCCATCTTATAAGTCTTGGTTTAGTATCCCTCTTTTTCATTAAGTACTTAATAGCATNCCATCTCTTCATTCAATGCGAGGTTCCAACCGTCCTGGAAGGCAAAGATCAGCCTCTGTCCTGACATTTTTTTTTGCAGACGATAGAAAGAAACGTTAGTGGACCGAAGTTTGGCATGAACAAGAACAAAACAGAGTATCCATTAAAGTAAATTTTTGTTTGTTTTGGTGAAAAGGATCACTCATTTTATGTGTGAGTTTTGTTTTAATTTAATGGAATTTTAAATCCAAAAGTAGAAAAGAGAACGTGTGAATCTCAAAAATTTCTGAAAATTTTCATTATATACGAGGTTAATTACAAAATTTGGACCCGGTCGTAGACATATGACCATATAGATAACCCTAAAACATTCAAAGTTTTAAAGTTTTAAAGCAAGCAGAGGCAAGCGGAGGCAGGCGATATCAGGTTGTGTAATAAATTTTTAGGTATCGTTCATTTATCGGTAACATGGGTCTTTCACCCGGGAAGTCCACTAACTGGTAGGCTCCTCCTGTATAGACCTTTTCAACGATAAATGGTCCCTTCCAAGTTGGCTCAAATTTTCCACCTATTTTCCGGCGAGCAAGGATAGGTCTCTTGAGCACGAGTACGAGGTCACAAATTTTGAATGTCCTTGGGTGGACCAATTTGTCATGGTCTTGTACCGNTTTTCTACTTTATAACAGATAGGAAATTAAGTTAAGTTCTAAACTAACTAAATCACAGTACTAAATACAAAACAACAGCTATTACCCTAAAATTTAAAAACGAAATACTATCTAACAAAATAATAACAACAACAACCAAACATAAAAATTCAAAAACACAACATAAATCATAGTCCAAAACAACACACAGATGCAAATGTAGCAAGCTCAGACCACATAGTTCACATCATATTACAACCATAAAATGAATCTCTCAGCTCGACTCTTGATCCTCAGAATCACCGTTGTACCATTTTTCTGCAGGCTCATAATCAGGATATCGAGGATATGGAGGAAATTGCACTCTTGGTTCACCTCTAATTAGGCATTCCAAAGATGAGTGGAATTTCTCTTCATAATCACTCTTCCTCCTATTATAACTATTAGTATGATATGCAAAATGCTCTAAATTTTGTACCTTATCAGTGGTAAAATTTATATTGTCCATCATCTTCTGCAATAACTCATCATGATTCCTGGTATCACCTCTAGATGTAAAAGCACGAGAAGTAGATGATATTGATGAAGATGCAGCATAGGTAGATGCAGCAGACGTCTCTAATCCATAACTTCTGGAAAATCCTCCTCTCCAGGTAAAAATTGAATGCTCATAATAAGTCTTCACATTCACCCTCGTGATGGGCTTTAGAGGTAACAAAACTTCCTCCCAACTATCATACTTTACTCCAGCCTGCTCACATAAAGAAAATATTAAGGAAGCAAATCCCATACCTGCTGTAGTAGCAAAAGTAGTTGAACTGATGATAGTGTGATAGATTAAAGCCGCTATGTTGATGGGCTTTCCCTCCTAAATACTGTAATTCAATGTTGCTCTCTCTCTTTGGTCACTTCACTGAGATGATTGGTCGGAAGCAGATGAGCAGAAATGAAATAGTGTCAGGCCTTTGAAGGTGCACCTAACTTTGAAGTTGGAAAATTTACTCTCCTCTCATTGGTTATCTTCCAAAGTACTCTCCCAATAGTCAAATATGAAATTATCTCGTCTAATTTCGCTTCACTAGGACTATAATTTGCATAAAAAAATAAAGTCTCCGGTGATAAATGGTAAAACAAGTTGATTACCTCTGGAGTAAAAGGTATCAACTTCCCTCTAACCATAACTCGATCGTCTTCAGCCTCTGAGAGATTTGCATAAAACTCCCTCACAACCAAAATCACTGCGATGACATAGAAACAACAGAACTGTTCCCACTGTCGGCGGACTATCAGGTCTTCTACCTCTCCACCCGGACTGTTGAAACATCACTCCTGAATAAATTTTCGTGACTGTAGAGCGTCACTATATCGATCTTGAGCTTTCAAACTGACAAACTTGCTTAAATTGAATGGGCTCTTTCCTCTGCTCCTTTTCATTCTTGGTGACATTCTACAAATTTAATAAATTCCAAAAATAACTTTAAAAATCAAGTTTAAATCACTAAACTAAACTTCCAAAAGCACTGACTAAACTTCCCAAGCAATTTCCATAGATTTTTCTTCACTCTTCACCATGAATAGTAAATTTTCAAAATCTTCCAAATGTGCTCAAAATGTACGGTGAAAATCCAAAATTTTTGCATAGAAGTAAAGCTCTTATCTTAAGGAACTTGGATCTAGCAAATATCACTCGATTCCACCAAGAAATCTTCAAATTCCACTTGCCCTAGCCANATTTCCATAGATTTTTCTTCACTTTTCACCATGAATAGTAAATTTTCAAAATCTTCCAAATGTGTTCAAAATGTACGGTGAAAATCCAAAATTTTTGCATAGAAGTAAAGCTCTTATCTTAAGGAACTTAGATCTAGCAAATATCACTCGATTCCACCAAGAAATCTTCAAATTCCACTTGACCTAGCCCTTAAAATCGTGATTTTTAGTTTGGGAAGACGATAGGAGGTGTTAAAAAATGTATTTTCGGGCTTAAAATTTACTTTTAACCATTTGCGAACCGGTTTTCGTGAACCGGCGCTTAAGCACGGGTTAGTGGCGCTTAGGCGCCTGCCTCTTGGGTTGGCTCACACTGAAGCGCGATATGTGGCGCTTAGGCGCCAGTGCATGATTTTTGAAATTTTTAAATATAAGTAAAATGTACTATTAGCCCAAGTAAACCACCCCTAAATGGTCTTATTTCACTTAAATGACTTATTTTTACTTCCTATAACTCCCTTCTCTCTCAAAATTCTCCATAATAATTAATTCAATTCGAGGCTAAAAATAACATAAATTTTCATAAAAATAAACTTATATTAATTCACAAACAAGTACAAACACGATTAACACTTAGTTCTCTCTCTAAATAGTTTTGGACGAGAAAATTTTTCTAAGCACAAAACACTTAACACACATTTACAATTACACACATAAGTGACCACAAACACTAAACACAAGACATAACACTAACACAATTAAAAACATGACTTCAAACACACAGTTCCTAACACTTAACTTAATGTCACTCTTCATTAGAAGGAACGAATTCTTGTCTCACAGTAGTCTCTCTAGGAATATGGAGTTGATAAAACGGACGGTGGTGATGAGCTCTAATACTATCATCTTCGATCGAATTTTGCTTAAGGAACATCACCTTATTTGCTTCCTCTATAAAACTGGTATGGTTGAATTGCATCCTAATTTGCCACGCAATATGTTCTAGATGAGCATGCAATTCAAGCACCTTAGTCTCTAATACAGATATAGTATTCTCCATCTTGTTGATCTTCTCTAATATTCCTGTGCACTTTTACTAATGAACTTCTTCTTCATGGCTTCTTCCTTCTTCTTCAAATTCATCTCCCATAAAAATATTTTCTCTAAATCTCTCTCTTTTTTAGACTTTTAGGGCTAAAAATAATCCGGGGTGAAATTCCTTCAAACCCCTTCTATTTATAGGCCTAATTCCCCCTCATAACTTCTAGGCACGACTAGAAACTGCGAAGACATGTTTATTCCAACTAAATTGCAGTTATACCTTCTAGAAATCTAAATTTTCACATGTGATTAAATTGTCGCGCTTAAGCACCAGATCTGGCGCTTAAGCGTCAGTGCCCATTTTTGCACCAGTCAACTTAACGTCCAAATTCTCATTCTAACATGTCTAGGTTACTAAATAAAGTCTAAAAATCATTACTAGCTAATAATAAATTAAAAAATACTACCCCAAATTTTTTAATCAGACTTAAAACAAAAATCAAAGAAAAAACGCATTGATAACTATGTGTTGCCTCCCACAAAACGTTTGATTTTACATAGTCAGCCCGACGTAACCAGTGTTCATTCTGGTTGACCCAACAGCATTCCATCATTATATTTATGTTGATCCCCTATATAATAAGGTTTCAGTCTATGTCCATTCCTTTAAAAAAAATTTTAGAATTAGGATAATTAATATCTAAGGTTTCAGTCTATGACCATTCACTTTAAATACTTTCTCAGTTTTAGGATCTTTGATATCCACAACTCCATAAGGATAAACTTTTATCACAACAAATGGACCCATCCACCTGGACTTAAGTTTGCATCNGAATTTATGTATATAGAGCTGGAAAAGTAAAATTTTGGAAACCTTCCTAACTCTATGTTGTGTATTGAGGGATCCNATAAACTTTTATCACAACAAATGGACCCATCCACCTGGACTTAAGTTTGCATCGAAATAATCTAACCATGCTTTATATAGCAAAACTTGTTGCATTGACTAAAAATTTTCAGTAAGAATCTTTCGATCATGCCACATTTTCATCTTTTCTTTATAAATCTTAGCACTCTCATAAGATTCATTCCTTATATCCTTAAGCTCATTTAATTGTAACAATCTTTTCTCACCAGCATATTTTAAATTATAATTAAACTCTTTAATAGCCCAATATGCTTTATGCTCAAGTTTAACTGGTAAGTGACAAGCTTTCCCAAATATTAGCCTATATGGGGACATTCTTATAGGAGTTCTATTTGCAGTCCTATAAGCCCACAAAGCATAGTCAAGTTTGACGACCAATCCATTTTTGTTGGATTCACAGATTTTTTTATAATTCTTTTAATTTCCCGATTGGATAATTCAACCAAACCACTTGTTTGAGGATGATAAGCAGTAGCAGTCCTATGATTTATATGATATTTCTTTAATAACTTCTTCATAATGACATTTATGAAATGACTTCCTCTATCAGTAATGATAACTCTCGGCATCCCAAATCTACAAAATATGTTCGTTTCAAAAATTTTGCAACACTTTGAGCACCGCATTGAGGTAAAGCAACAACTTCTATCCATTTGGATACATTGTCCACTGCTAACAGAATATATAAATTTCTAAAAATGGTATAAATGGTCCCATTGAATCTAATCCCCAAACATCAAATATTTCAACTTCTAGCATATAATGGAGGGGCATATCATTTCTTCTAGAAATATTGCCTACACTTTGATATCTATCATAAGTTCNAGTGCAATTATTCAGAAAAAGCTTCCTGAAAAATTAAAAGATCCTGGTAGTTTCACTATACCGTGTGCTATCGATGAAAAATTCTATGGAAGAGCTTTATGTGATTTTTGAGCCAGCATTAACCTTATGCCTCTATCAATTTTCAAAAGACTAGGATTAGGAGAAGTCTCACCTACTTCTGTAACTCTTCAATTAGGAGACCGATCAGTTACATATCCTAAGGGAGTTATAAAAGATGTGTTAGTAAAAATTGACAAATTTATCTTTTGGGTGGATTTTATTGTCTTAGATATGGAGGAAGATAAAGAAATATCTATTACAAATTTATCTTTTCTATGGATTTCATTGTTTTAGATATGGAGGAAGATAAAGAAATACCTATCGTAGGGAGACCATTTTTAGCTACTGGAAAAGCTATGATAGATGTTCAAAAAGGAGAATTAATAATGAGAGTTAACCTTTCCTGTGGATCTCATTATTTTAGATATGGAGGAAGATAAAGAAATACCTATCATTTTAGATTCTTATGGATTTCATTGTTTTAGATATGGAGGAAGATAAAGAAATACCTATCATTTTAGGGACCTATTTTAATCATTGTTTTAGATATGGAGGAAGATAAAGAAATACCTATCATTTTAGGGAGACCATTTTTTGTTTTAGATATGGAGGAAGATAAGGAAATACCTATCATTTTAGGGAGACCATTTTTTGCTATTGTTTTAGATATGGAGGAAGATAAAGAAATACCTATCATTTTAGGGAGAGCATTTTTAACTACCTTATTTTAGATATGGAGAAAGATAAAAAAATACCTATCATTTTAGGGAGACCATTTTTAGCTACTCGAAAAGCTATGATAGATGTTCAAAAAGGAGAATTAACTATGAGAGTTAATGATCAAGAAGTGGCTTTTAACATTGCAAAATCTATGAAAAGGAAGATAAAGAAATACCTATCATTTTAGGGAGACCATTTTTAGCTACTGGAAAAGCTATTGTAGATGTTCAAAAAGGAGAATTAACTACCTATAATTTTAGGGAGACATTTTTTAGCTATTGGAAGAGCTATGATAAATGTTCAATAGGGAGAATTAACTATGAAAGTTAACATTTTTAGCTACTAGAAAAGCTATGATAGATGTTCAAAAAGGAGAATTAAATATGAGAGTTAATGGTTAACATTACGAAATCTATGAAATACCCTGCTGTTTAGAGAGATAATGAATGTTTTCGCATGAAAATTGTTGAACATCTACTGAATGAACATTTTAAAGATCATTTTGAAGATGAAAAGTATTTTTNTTTTTCATCTGGAAAATGTTCATTAAGTTCTTTTTCAAAACAGAGTGATTTTTCTAATTCAAGCCTGGACAAGTGATTAGCAATTTGATTTTCAGTTCCCTTCCGATCTACTATTTCAAAATCAATTTTTTGTAAAAGAAGAATCCATCTTATAAGTCTTAGTTTAGTATCCCTCTTTTTCATTAAGTACTTAATAGCAGAATGATTTGTATGCACTATAAAATTCAATCAAATATGATCTAAATTTATCAAAGGCATATACTATTGCTAATAACTCTTTTTCAGTTATTTTATAATTAATTTGAGTTTCATTAAGAGTTTTACTAGCATAGTAATAACTTTGAAAATTTTATCATATTTTTATCATAAAACAACTCCAATAGCATAATCACTTGCATCACACATAAGTTCAAAATATTTTTCCTAATTTGGTGAAACTATAATTGGTGCAATTATAATTTTTCTTTTAATAATTTAAAAGCTTTTAAGCATTCCTCATCAAAATTGAAAATTGCATTTTTCTCTAATAAATGGCATAAAGGCTTAATAATCTTAGAAAAGTTCTTAATATATCGCATGTAGAATCCAGGATGTCCTAAAAACTCCTAATTTCCCTTACATTTGTTGGATAAGGTAAATTAGCGATCACTTGAATTTTAGCAGGATCCATTTTTTTATATTTGATGACTTATGCAATTCCTCCTACTACCATAAGTTAATATTTTTCTTAGTTAAGGACTAATTTTTTTTCTTCACAGTGCTTAATAACTTTAGATAAATATTAAAATGAAGTTCCAAACACTGAAAAGTCATCCATGAATACTTCAATCCCTTTTTCAATTAAATTCTAAATTTGTTTCTTCACAGCGCTTAAGAACTTTAGATAAATGATCTAAACATGAGTCAAATGATTTCCAAACACTGAAAAGTCATCCATAAAGACTTCAATCCCTTTTTCAATTAAATCACAAAAAATTTGTCATCATATATCTTTGAAATATAATAGGGGCATTACATAAACTAAAGGGCATTCTTCTAAAAGCAAAAGTACCATAAGGACTGGTAAATGTTGTTTTCTCTTAATCCTCAGGAGATATTTCAATTTGGTGATAATCGGTATATCCATCCAGAAAATAAGGGGTAGGGAAAATGATCTTTCCTAGTGGCAAGGTTTAATTTTCTATAATCAATGCATATTCGACACCCTGTAACTTATCTAATAGGTTTTAACTTATTATGCTCGTTCACAGTTACAGTTGCTCCTCTTTTCTTAGGAACACAGTGAATTGGACTAACTCATGCACTATCTGAAATAGGGTAGATAACTCCAACATCTAACTACTTTAAAATTCTTTCTTAACAACTTCTTTCTTAAAAGGATTTAATCTCCTTTGTGGATCAGCCCTGGGTTTCCAGTTTTCTTCCAGATTAATTCTATGCTTACAAATTGAAGGACTGATTCCTTTAATATCAATAATTGTCCATCTGAAGGTTTTCTTAAGATTTTTTTAGAATTTTCATTAGCTTTTCTTCTTCTTCCTTTGTTAACTTCGAGAAAATTATAATAGGTAAAGTAGAGGAATCTCCTAAAAAGGCATATTTAAATGTCTAGGAAGTAATTTCAACTCAATTTTTGGAGGTTTTTCAATAGATGGACAAAATGATTTATCTTTGCCGATCGTGTTCAACATTTCAAAACTTTTTTGAACATAACTTGAATCTTCCTTATAAAGGTTTACACATTGATCTAATTCCTCTTCTTGCTCGTGTTCCAAATGGTTTTCTTCAGATTTTTCTTCATAAGTAGTCTTGAAATTGCATTTGCTCAGATATCTTGTAACATCCATTCTCTAGAATTCATCATCTTTACCTTTTGCAGGGTATTTCATAGATCTTGAAATGTTAAAAGTAACAATTTGATCTACCTTTTGCAGGGTATTTTATTGATCTTGAAATGTTAAAAGTAATAGTTTGATCATTGATGTATCATCTTTACCTTTTGCAGGATATTTCATTGATCTTGAAATATTAAAAGTAACAGTTTGATCATTGACGCTTTCTGCACATCTATCATTGCTCTTCCTGTGGCTAGGAAAGGTCTCCCCAAAATGATAGGTTCACTTTATCTTCCTCCATATCTAGTGCACATCTATCATTGCTCTTCCTGTGGCTAGGAAAGGTCTCCCCAAAATGATAGGTATCTTCTTATCTTCCTCTATATCTAGCACAATGAAATCAACAGGAAAGATAAATTGATCCACTTTTACTAGAACATCTATAATAACTCCTTTAGGATAGGTTTTTGAACGATCTACTAACTGCAAAGTTACAGTAGTATGGGTTCTTTCTTCTAATCCCAATCTTTTAAATATTGATAATGGCATAAGGTTAATGCTTGCACGTAAATCACATAAAGTTTTCTCATAAAATTTGTCTTCTATTGCACAGGAATTGTAAAGCTACCAGGATCTTTAAGCTTTTCAGGAAGTTTCTTCTGAATTATAGCACTGCACTCCTCCCACTAAGTGCAACAGTCTCATTATCTTCAAACTTTTTTTTTCTGTTGAGAATATCCATCATAAACTTTACATAGCTTGACAATTGTTCTATGGCTTCAGCAAATGAGATATTAATTGTAAGCTTCTTAAATATTTCTAGAAATTTTGAAAATTGTTTATCCAACTTTTGTTTTTGNTTTTTTTATGGTGGAAAATATTTAGCAAGGAATTTTTGTGCTAAATCACCCCAAGTTCTGATAGATCCAGGTTTTAATGAATTCAACAACATGTTAGCTTTATCCCTCAGTGAGAAAGGAAATAACACAAGTCTTATGGCATAATCTGAAACACCATCGTATTCAAATGTAGCACATAATTCTAGAAAATTGGTAAGATGTAAATTTGGATCTTTAGTTGGTGATCCCCCAAACTGATTATTTGATATCATTTGGATAATGGCAGTTTTAAGCTCAAATGAATAAGCCACTGCAGTAGGATTTTGAATACTAAAATGAAGTTCATCTACAGTAGGGTTGGCATAATCTCTTAAAGGTCTAAACTCTTGAAGAATTTCAGCATTTTGATTATTTTGGTTTGTCATTTCTGTAATTTTTTTGGATTTTTCAAAATTTTTAATTTTTTAGGTTTTTCTGATTTTTCTAATAGTTCTTTCTAATTCAGAATCGTAGGGCACAAGTCCTTCAGAACTTGAACTACTCATACACTAAAATAAAATAAAACATACAAAATAATATACAATATTTAAATTTTAAATAAGACTTTCAAAAATTAGAAATTTACTTAGTTTTCTTTTCCCTGATAACGGCGCCAAAAACTTGATCCTGATANGAATCGTAGGGCACAAGTCCTTCAGAACTTGAACTACTCATACACTAAAATAAAATAAAACATACAAAATAAGATACAATATTTAAAATTTAAATAAGACTTTCAAAAATTAGAAATTTACTTAGTTTTCTTTTCCCCGATAACGGCGCCAAAAACTTGATCCTGATATTTTTTTTATGTAAGGATTTATGAAGTTGACACCACTACTTGAAGATTTTAATCCCCGATAACGACGCCAAAAACTTGAACCCTGAATACTTAATGCTTATGCACATTATAACAATNTTTTTTTATGTAAGGATTTATGAAGTTGACACCACTACTTGAAGATTTTAATCCCCGATAACGGCGCCAAAAACTTGAACCCTGAATACTTAATGCTTATGCACAGTATAGCAATAGTTCTAATGGTATTTTTCACTTATATTTCTTTATTTTGCAACAAAACCAAAAAACTTGATTCTTAAGAAAAATATAATGGGATACTACGCAAGTATACGTATTGTTATCAAGTAATAAAGGACTTTTTATTAAAACCTGAATATCGAACCCACATGGAATATTATGCAATTTAAAGCTTGAATAGTTTTGAAAACTGGCTAGACAGGGAAGATACTAGCTCTCACTCTAAAGTTCCCACGATTCCCTCTACCTGAGGGCTAATATTCTTGTATCAGAACCTAAAAAAATAAACCAAGTTGATTAACCTGTCACTTTAAAGTCCTCTAACTCTACACCCTTCAATGAATATTTCCCTATTTATTGCACTCAATCATATGAACAACCTGTCACTTTAAAGTCCTCTAACTCTACACCCTTCAAAGATTATTTTCCTATTTATTTACACCCTGTCACTTTAAAGTCCTCTAACTCTACACCCTTCAATGAATATTTCCCTATTTATTTGCAGTCACTCACTCTAGAGTTCCCTCAATTCCCTCCACCTAAGGGCTAACATCTCGTATCATAACCTAACAATAAACTAAGTTGGGGGCTTTAACTTGTCACTTTAAAGTCCTCTAACTCTACACCCTTCAATGAATATTTTCCTATTTATTTGCACTAACTTTAAAGTCCTCTAACTCTACACCCATCAATGAATATTTCCCTATTTATTTGCACTCAATAATAATCTAACTCTACACCCATCAATAAATATTTCCCTATTTATTTGCACTCAATCATATGAACTACTTTCTCTTTCATACAACCTCATGTGATTCTTTCCAATTGTTGCCGAGACAATACCAATTATTTGCACTAAATCATATGAAGTACATTCTCATTCATACAACCTCATGTGATTCTTTCCAGTTGTTGACTGAGACAATACCAGTATCATATGAACTACATTCTCATTCATACAACCTCATGTGATTCTTTCCAAATGTTGACTGAGACAATACCAGCCCGGTTCTTACATGTTCTCACAACAAATTTTAACATTTGGAAGACTGAGACAATACCAGCTATTACATTCTCACTCATACAACCTCATGTGATTCTTTCCAATTGTTGACTGAGACAATATCAGTCTATGAACTACATTCTCATTCATATAACCTCATGTGCTTCTTTCCAATTGTTGACAATGACAATGTCGGCTCATTACATTCTCATTCATACAACCTCATGTGATTCTTTCCAATTGTTGACTGAGACAATACAAGTCTGACTTACATGTTCTCACAATAAATTTTAACATCTGGATTGGCCAAATCAAGAAGTAAATGAAGTACATGGATTTAAATTATTCATACAACCTCATGTGATTCTTTCCAATTGTTGACTGAGACAATACCAGCTCGGTTCTTTCATGTTCTCACAACAAATTTTAACATCTGGATTGGCCAAATCAAGAAGTAAATGAAGTACATTGATTTCCTCACAAAAAATTTTAACATCTGGATTGGCCAAATCAAGAAGTAAATGAAGTGCATGGATTTAAATCATTACAACTTCTTCCAACATTAAAGATCATTATTGACTGAGACAATACCAGCCCGATTCTTACATGTTCTCACAATAAATTTTAACATCTGGATTGGTCAAATCAAGAAGTAAATGAAGTGCATGGATTTAAATCATCACAACTTCTTCCAACATTAAAGATCAGTATTCTCCACAACTTTCATCCAAAACTTAATTATTTATCATTTTAAGAAGAAAGATAAAGAAAACTACTCAGAATCCATAGAGAATACAAAACCACACTTTAGTTTAAAATAAGAAATCATTGTCAAACCAACAACATGTCTCAATTAAAACCAAACGTAGTATAGAACAAAAGANCTTAGGGATGGAGTCCCTGGCTCTGGTGTAAGGTCTATGTATGATTTCTACCACAGCCGATTTGGG
>JXCR01057401.1:533657-556986 GCA_002079205.1 Phalaenopsis hybrid cultivar | reverse complement strand
TTTTTTTTTTTTAATTGAGTCACTAATATATCAATGAAATATTTAAGAATATCGAGTTTATTTTTTATTTCAAACTTTACTGAGAGCATTATCCTAAGTAATTCCTTTCTTTTATTGCATCACCTATAATAACCATATTAAGAGACAATAAGAATCACAATTTTTAAGCCAATATAATGTTTTATTAGACGTGTAAGATCGTCTTGTCTTTGTTTATATCCCACTCTATATATGGCCTTTGTAAATCTGATAAATTATTTCAAAAACATGTCATAAAGTTGTTGAATCATGATAGAAGATTCCTATACATTTTTTTTGTCAATATCCCCACATCAAAAGGTATATTCAAATTATATTGTTGTATAGACCATCCAAGGTTAGCAGCTATAGAATTATAATATGAAATGTATTCATTTTAATAGCAAGAGAAAAAATCATTTTAGAAGATATCTCATCGAATTGAGCATATCATTTTACCACTAACCTTTCCTAACATCATTTCAAGCTTCTATATATATTATATTTTAATGAAAAACAAATTTACATACTACAAAAATTTTTAGTATGATAGCTCAATGATCTTCTAGGCATTTTTTAAGGCATTCATATCCTTTTCCTATGACAACCTTCCAATTTCTACTTTTAAATGCCTCAAATAAGATTTATAGAATTTTAACACGATTGGTGTTGATAACTACAAAGAAGATTTATATGAAAAAAAAAATATTTGAAAGGAAGTGTACTGGAGCGATTGATGAAATACACGTGGATGCATATGAGACGAATAATGAGCAGTTTACATTCATCGAGCATTGCGAATCACCAAAACAAAATATCATGGTTGTTTGTGAATTTAAAATGTGTTATACTTTTGTTATGGTCAATTGAGAAGGTAATGCACACGACAATTTTAATGTACTAGCATAATTGATTCTATTATATACTACTACAGAGGCAAAAAATGTCATTTGATCAGAAACATCTGCAACATAGCTATTGTAAAACTGCAAAAAATAGATAGTCAGCTTCTGCGCAACTGCTTCCTGGCACAGCTATCGCGCAATAGTTTTTTAACAAGTTGCAGTTGCCCCAAACGAAACACTGAGTGGCTTCTTTCATTCAAATAATACATGGATAATGCATGCATGGCATATTACCTACAAATAGAGCAAATAAAATGCCATTTTATGCCCCCCATACTGCGCCATACAAAATGAGGTTGAGGGTGCTCCACACCGCACCATGCACAATTTGACGCTATCGGCATGTATGTTGGTAAGAAATATATACTTTGAATTTGGTTATATTATGAGAAAATGTAGACAAAATTTACACTGCTCATCAAGTTGTTATTGACCCGATTTCAATTATTTGTTGATCCCATTTATAGCTAAATGACTTTAATCGGTTGGACAATTCACCAGGGATTGTATGTAAAGCTCATGATTATCTTACTGGGGGACCAAAGATATGATGACTCCTTCACAAGAAAGACTCGGTGAAGATGTTTTTTGATCAATCCTCAACTCACAGCATGAATATCATACGATGATCTAGTTACATGATGGTTTATGAAAACCCAATGTTTTCCTCTTTACTCAGCATCCTATATCTCTCTAACTTCTCTCTGCCACTTTAAACCTTCCCTCTGAGCCAGCATGTTTTACAAAGGCCAATAAAAATCTATTATAAAGGGCCCTCATGAATGAGGAGTCAAATTATCATAAAAAATAAGACATGCTTTTCATTTCCTTCTGATGGTGACATGGATATTGTTGCTTGTATGCGTGTGTATAAAGTGAAAAAAAGTTGAAGAGGCCGCCGAGGGCATTCAAAACCATCATTCCTCCAAAGGTGGAGTCAACAATACCTGAGAATGATGGTTCTGTAACATCAGGTCATAAAGATGGTTAATGACCATCAAAATCTCCTATAGAGGCAAATAAAGTTTGGATTTGAAGATAAAAGAGGTGGTAGAAAAACTGTTCCACTAATTGTCAGAGCACTATAATTCTCTCATGATCAGAGAATTTAAGAGCTCTCAAATGAGTAGAAATAGGATAATATAGAGATTTTACCCGCCTAAACTAGGTAAATGTCTATAATCTATGAACTAAACCTAACACCTTGAAAGTAACCTGATCAAAATTATTGGAACAATATCAATAACGCAAGTTAAATTCAAGGTCGTTGAAAAACAACAATGACAGCCATCATTTTTACATCAAAATGTTTGTCCACTGGAGAGCAATCATTCACCAAAAACTTGCTCAAAAAATGGAGATCCACAGATATTACAAGATCACTAAAAGCTGAAATACTGTTAGTTAAAATACCATAAAACAAACAATTCTTGTTACAATTAGATCCCACAATTGCCGATCTTGCAGTGTGAACTCCCCAATCTAATATAACACTTGAACTAAGCAATTTTGACAAGTTTTTATTGTCAAATTTAAATATTTTTGGAGTGGTTGGATTTGCAGTAACAAGAAAATAATTTCAGCTATAGACTTGAAATAATGTTAGAAGTCAAAATTTACCTCTATTCATCCCATTTGACTGCCTCGGGATTTGGGCTTTGTGTCAAACTTCTCGCTTGACCAGTTGGAATTTCTTTTCTGATCCAACTGGTAATTAAAATTCATACATAACGTTTAGTACAAAATCTAACAGCATTTTCTAAGCACTCCCCAACTTGTAATTTACAATCAGTTTTCCTTGACTAAGTCCCCGTTTGGGCCAGCTTACTGGGTACGGCGGCATTTTGAAAAAAATGCCGCCGTTGTGCTTGAATATCACGTTGGCTTCAGATTATTTGTGCCGCTCTGAAACGCAATTCGCAAAATCCTTAATAGGTGAAGAAGCGGGATGGAGGCCGCATCCCGCGTATGCTTATCGCGTTAGGGTAAGAATTCCAGAGGTGCCCTTCTCTGCTCGCCCTCCCGATCTCTCTTCTGCTCCTTAACTCTCGCGGAGATCGGCACATATATAAGGTATATTTTTTACCTCACACTCTCCCCCTCCCCGATCTTTCTTTTGCTCATATCTCGCCTCATACGAGTATGTATTCGACCCTCACATTACTCGTTGCTTGGGAATGTTGGAATAACTATTGCTAAGCAATTGGTTTCATACCTCACTTGTTTTATTTTGGCTCGGGTTGCAATTTACGTACATATAGATTGGTGATTTATACC
This sequence comes from Phalaenopsis hybrid cultivar, assembly GCA_002079205.1. NCBI lineage: Eukaryota > Viridiplantae > Streptophyta > Magnoliopsida > Asparagales > Orchidaceae > Phalaenopsis > Phalaenopsis hybrid cultivar. The sequence continues at coordinate 553,786 of JXCR01057401.1, read as the reverse complement.
AAATCAATGAATGTTAATGAGTTATAAAAGAAGAATGAGAGAGCTGAGATGTGGATTATTTGGGTGTCTATGCATCTTGTATGAGGAAAACAAATGAATCATTTCAGAGTTTTCATTCTTTCTTATCAATTATGAGAAGAACAATCAAGTGGAAATTAGAGAAAATTGGATGCATCTGTGCATTTTTACATACATACCACTTCAATTCCTGTGCACTGTTGAAAAAAATCACAATGGGGGATTTATGCACATACTACTTCAATTCCTACTCAATTCGTATGCTTTGTTGAAAAAAATATAATGGGGCATACCACTCAGTTTCTATGCACTTGCATATGAATTTCAATGCTATTACATACAAAATATATTGGGGCATTTACATACAGACCACTCAATTCTTATGCATTATTTCAATTCTTTGTTATTGGTCTAAATGTGAGTGATATATTAGATCCTAAATGAGAGATGTTGTTGCCTGGTTTTCGGTAGGTTTGTATATGGGCAGATGTAAAGAGATGGATTTTGTGTTTCTATGCATCTTGAATGAGTAAAACATTTCATTCACTAATAAATTTCATGGATGGAAGAATTCCACTAGCTGCAATGATTGAGCAAATAAGTGCTGGAACTTTTTCAATTCATTTGAAATTTTCTTACTTTTGATCTTGTTCTTTTCAATAATTTTTGAATTTAAAACAGCTATGGAGAATATATAATTATGCTTGTTTTCTACAGTTCCTGAGGATGAGCTTATTGAAGTTTCTTCTCATTTTAGTTTTAAAATCTGAAGCTGCACACGGATATTCCATTCATTAATGCACATGGATATTTCATTCATTAATGAATTAGTTTTTAATTTTGTTTACGAAGCTGCATTTAGAAATTTAATGATGTTATGCCCACAACCATATGTTATTAGTTGATACAATCCCCTACTAAAGTCATAGAGGGTGTGCTTATGAAGGTTGATCAAAATATATTCAGTGGATTTCATTGTAATGCATTAATGAAAGTTGATCAAAATATATTAGAGTTTACTATAGAGATGCTTCTAAATGAAATGTCATTCTCCCATCAGCTTAACATTGATCCATTGGCTTTTATTGTAATGCATTAATGAATGGAATATTCATGTGCAGTTTCGTAAAGAAATTTAAAATCTATTGCATTAATGAATGACATATCCATGTGCAGCTTCTCAAATAATACAATTCTATATCCAACCACTGTTATTGAAAGGGGACTGTTTGGTTTGTTGGTTAAATGGAATGATTTTTGGGGATATATTGGTCTTTAGAGTTACGGGTTGCATTGGTCAACTATCACATTGCTTATATTTTAGAACTAAGGGTTGCATATTTGTAGTTGACAATGAAAAAAATTATTGTCACACTTGACAGTTACTTCGGGTGGAATTTGATTCCACGATATGTATGAGAAGGTGCATTTCATATATAAGATATCTATTGCTTATTTTCACACATGTAGTTCAGTTGGATGTCTTTCTTTGTTATGTAACCTTACACAATTGCATAATAAAAACATGTTTAATGTCTTACTGTGGATATAGGTCTTTGACTGAACCACATAATTCTTTCGTCTCTTTTTTTTTTTAGCAAATTGCTACACTGTTAGTTCATTTGTATGATATGCCTATAGCATGGTTAGATTTCTTCTCTTGTTGGTTCATTTGGATGGAATGCATTGTTATCTCGCTTTCTTATGCATGTTGAGTTACAATATTAATTTCTTTATGCATATGCAATTCTTCATATAGTTACACCATGGCTAAGACAAATTAAGGTGGTAGGTTAGCGATGTGGGAAAAGGAAGTTACAAATATTTTATGCAATTTCTGCATCACCGAGATTGAGATCGGGAATAGGTCAACCACGTATTTCAACAAAGAATATTGGTAAAATATAGCTAAAAGATTTAAATAACTGACTGGAAGGGATTATAATAGGCTGAAGTTTACCCCGAATGACCTCCAACTTTGTTGAAGATAAATGGGTAGATGAAATTCTTTCTGGACATCCAATTAGGTTCAGTAATATATTTTGAATGATTGTACCGATATTTATGGATATCCTGCACGAGTTCTCCCTGAATCACAGACTCCAAGGTTCTTTGAGAACGACGAGAAGAGAGGTATTGGCTATAACGCTATATATTTTGTCACAGAATGAATCAATTAGGAGTGCTATGGAGAGATTTCAGCATTCATCGGAGACAATAAGTCGTTATTTCTCCAAAGGCATACAAACATTTGTTAGTTTAGCCGCTAAAATAATCAGACAAGAGGATCCATCATTTGCTAATACTCCAGGACAAATCGCAACTGATCCCCGTTACATACCTTATTTCAAGGTAATTATTGTTTTCTTTACGTACATATCAAAATACAAATATTTTCTAACCCTGCAAAACAGAACTGCATAGATACAATTGACGGTACTCACGTTGATGCCCGAATACCCAGCCAGAACAAGGTGGTTTACATTGGTCGAAGTAGTTCAACTACTCAAAATGTCATGGCGGTATGTGACTTCAACATGTGTTTCACATATGTTATGGCGAGTTGGGAAGGGAGTGCCCATGATAGTCGGATTTTCTCCTATGCTGCTGGAATAGATCGCAGAGTTTTTCTCATCCGCCTTCAGGTATGTTTTGATTTATAAAATCCCTAGTTAGATGTATTTATTGCAAATAATAATATCTTCCATAACAAGAAAATATTATTTGGTTGATGATGAATACCTATGCAAATGGACAATCTGAAACCATATCTAGATACTAGGTATCATATTCCTGATTTTGAGCGAGCAAGTGACATTATTCGTGGTAGGAAAGAAATGTTTAACAAACGTCACTCCTCTTTTCGTGGGGTAATTGAAAGAACTTTTGGAGCGAGCAAGTGACATTATTCGTGGTAGAAAAAAATGTTTAACAAACGTCACTCCTCTTTTCGTGGGGTAATTGAAAGAACTTTTGGAGTTTGGAAGAAGAAATGAGTCATCCTACGTGATATGTCGTCGTATTCATTTCAGAAGCAGGTGCATATTGTGATGGCAACCATGACACTACATAACTTCATCCGACGACACCTTTCACGTTCAGATACGGGTTTTAGTATGACTGATAACGATGAGCTGAATATCTATGAATAACCATCAGAAATTATGCTCGGGCCTTCAGTTCCTGAGGATAAGAATGACTTTAATGAATTTGAAGTTCATGACGTGGAGGGTGTGGCTGAGATGGCTGCTCTGAGGGAGTCTATAGCATATGCTATAAATGACAGCTCATCCTACGAGTATTTCTTTTCTTCGTACATTATAGATCAATTTTTATGTGTTTTTTTTTTTTTGAGATAAGATCTGACATTTGATTTTTTTTATTTTTTTTTTTCAGTTATACTAACATAACTTCTAGGATTTCAATGATAGACATAGTTGTTTTGTGTTATTGTGGACTGTCGGCTCTGTTGCTCACGTCGCATAACCTTCATAGCTTTGGGAGACAGTTTTACGGTTATGATAAGGGTGTTTCAACTCGTTGTGGTTTCTTTCAATGGGTCAACAGTCCCACATGTTACATTGTCAGCAGTGATAGAAATTTAATGTTTTCCCAGGTTGATAGTGCAGATGGGGACAGACGTAGTCAGAGCTTGAAATTTAATATTTTAATATTTCTCATTGTATTGTATTTGTCTTTATCTTTTTTTTTTTTTGTACTCAAGAGAGTGTGAGAACTGTATGTCATCTTTTGGAACTGATCTGTGACGATTTTATGCTTCTGCACTACTGTGCTGCTAATAAGTTATTCTTAATAAGCTCTCCCAAACAGTTTTATTATACAGGGGCAATAATGTCATTTATACAGTCATAACTACCGATAAGCTATTCTGAATAAGTTGACTCAAACAGTAAGTTAGTTTATTCTGATAATCTGCAGATTATAAATAATCAACAGTTGACTCAAACCAACCCTAAATCAAAATTAATAGTACCATCCATCCCAAACAAAGACACTACTAAACAAAACAAATCCTCCCTTACATCAACCGGAAAAGCTAAGAAAATAAGCCGCAAAAGCATAAAAACAGAACAAACAGAAAACAAAGTATACGCACTCCAGAAGCAAACAAACCTTCACGTTCCCAGCGTCCTTAATGGCAGCAATGATCTTCGGCTGGTCAGCGATCTGGTCATGACCTACAGTCGATATCACCACATCCACCTGCTTTATCGCTTTCACAAGACTCGCATGGTCATGAAGATCCCCCTAAAAACAATCCACCCAAAAGTATTAACCGAAACAAATCTAATAAAGGGTTAGGGTTAGGGTTAGGGTTAGGGCGCCGTACGTAGACAATCGTGACGCCGGCGGCTTTAAAGTCATCGATGACTCTAGCTTTGTCAGGATCGGAGCCGGCTGAACCTTCCCGGATAAGGGCGAAGGTGGGATGTCCAGTGCGCACACTCGCCCTCACAATGTACTGTCCGACGAACCCCGTGCCGCCGATGATCAAGATCCTGCTCTTCTCCAACGCCATTAGCTTTCTCCTTTCTCCTAATGGTTCTGTTAGCAGCGTGCAAATGGAGGAATTATTGCGTGCGTTGTCCGATACTGCGATACTGACCATTATTTCTATTTTTTTTATATAAAAAATAAAAAATTAGATGGCGTACACCTAAATACATTGGGACCGTAGATCAGGTGATCTGCGGTCCGGATCAGACACCGGTGTCCGATCCGTATGAAATAATTTTTCGTGCAAAATGGCGCAAGATAATATATTTAATGAAGTAGAGGGGGCATGCAGCCTTTCTTGAGCAAAAACGATGCGTTTTTAATATTAATCTTTTACATTAAAATTTAAATAGTATTTAATTAATAAATTTAGATATTATAATAAATTTAAAAATTCAAGATATTTTTATATGAAATTTATAATATTAATTTATTTAAATATTAATGAAAAAACTAATAAATATTAAGTTAAGATAAGTCTAATATTCTGTTATTTGAATATTTTTAAAATTAAAATAATTAAAATAATAATTTATTAAGTTTCAATATTCAAAGCAAACAGATTTCAGGTTTCATTAGTCTACAACAACAACAACAACAAAAAAGCCTTAATCCCACTACGTGTCATGTTTTCATTTAGTTCTAGTAAATTAAGATCATTTCATTTTTTATACAATAAGCCCAAGTTTTCCTAGGTTTACCTCTATCTTTTTTAACACAAGTCGAATCTAAAACATCTACTCTTCTAATCATATCATCAGATGGTCTCGCCACCGTCTTATAAAATTTTCTTTTTAGTTTAAGCGGTACTTTTCTATCACACAAAAGGCCTGAAGCATTCCTCCACTTCAACCAACCAACTTGAATTCTACTATTAACATCCCCATCTATATTACCATCGCTTCGAACAACGGACCCAAGGTATCTAGATTGTTCACATCTTTTTATAATTTGATCACCAAAAGTCACGCTTTTGTCACTAAAGCTACTACTACTAAAATTACATTCCATGTATTCAGTTTTAGTTATACTTAAATGAAGATTTTTAGGCTCCAATGTAGACCTTAATAATTCAAGTTTTTCCTGAGTTTTTTCTCTCGTTTTATCCATGAGAAGGATATCATCAGCAAAAAACATACAACAAGGTACATTCCCCTGTAGATGTCCAGTAAGACCATTCATAACTAAAGCAAGAAGATATGGGCTTAAAGCCGATCCGTGATGTAATCCAATAAAAATAGGAAGATATTTGGTCAATCCTCCTTCGAATTGAACACAAGTAACAGCTCTAGTATACATATATTTAATGACTTGAATATATGTCATATCAACACCTTTCTTCTCAAGAACTCTCCAAAGGATATCTCTATGAACCTTATCGTAAGTGATGCATGCTAGAAAATTTGCAGCGGTAGAGTAATGAAATATTGTCTTAGTGTTGTACGAAATTTCAACACACACACAGATGAAAGAAAAAAAACGGTGATGACTCTAGAAGTTTTTTACGTGGAAAACCAGTAAGGGAAAAACCACAAGGTCTGACCCAGTTGTGAAAATTTACTTTTAATTGATGATTACATAAATCCCTTATCCCACATACGGAAAAAGGTAATTATATTTTTCATATTACAACATCGACTGGTGGTGTCTGGTTGGAGGTGATCAATGGTGGTTAGTGCCAGTGGATGACGGTTGACGGAGGTCGACGAAAGTTGGTGGTGGTCGACTGCAATCGACGAGGGTCGACAACGGTCGGTGGTGATGCTGAACTGTAGATTTTCCTCAAGGCCTCAAACTCTCTCTCTAAATTTCAGCTTCCCCTCATGTGAGGGGTGGGTGTATATTTATATTGTTTTGAGTGCAATTAATACAAGAATATCAATCATTTTGATAGGACGGTCCAGAGAGCTTCATCTGATCACGCCGTGTTTAATGGATATTTGAGTACCTTAACGATGTCTGAAATGAGTGATATTGGTCTCGTTGGATTCGTCTTGTCGAGCTGTTCGATTCAAGTATAAACTTGTCAGTGTCGACATCTATTGGCCATCCAAATGTGTACAAAAATCTTTCAATAGTGGTTTAATGACTTGATCTGAGCTTGATTTGACTCGGATTAGACTAATTTTCATATCATTAGGTTCGTCTCTCCGAACCAGTTAGTTTTACTATAAGTTTGTTGAAATCGGAGGTCTGGATGATTTTTTTATCAAGATTTAAATGTTTCTTGTTTAAAGTATCGTATTGAGATTATGTTATGCCTCGAGATTTGTGTCGGATGATGAAAATTTATTGGCGACGTATCAATAAGTTTTTTTCTAAATAAATAAAATCAAATGTAGATTCTCCTTATTCTCTGAACTTCTCCATCAAACCTCTCAATAAATGTATAGCTTCCATAGTAGACCTGCCCGACATGTATCCAAATTGATTATAAGAAATCTTTGTCATGTGTCTTAACCTTTGTTTAATTACTCTCTCCCATAACTTTAAAATATGACACATCAACTTAATTCATTTATAATTTGCATACTCTTTTGCATCTCCTTTATTCTTAAAAATGTGGACCAAAATACTCTTCTTCCACTCCTTAGACATCTTTTTAGTTTTAAAAATAATATTAAAGAGTTTAATTTGCCAAAAATCTCCCAAAATCTTCTAAATATTTTCACATTTTAATTGGGATGTGATCAAATCCTAAAGACTTCCACACTTTCTCCACTGTTTCTTTTGGGGCTTCATTACTCTGAAACAAAAAACTTTAAATATGTTAATACATAACTTTTTTGCGGTAAACATGTAAATGCCTGGGATATATATATAGGAGGCGTTAAACCGGCGTCCTTCAAAAGCAGCCATGGCTGCCGCAGTGCGCCTAATCAGTTTTCGAGCTCTCAACTGCCATATTTATCAGTGCAGTCCTCACTCTCCTCTATCACTTCGTCTCCGAAACCCTCGACCCAGATCAATTCACCATCCCGCCTCGGCTGGATTCCGATCTACAGCTGTTATAACCGGCAACGGCGTCGGCCATTGGCCGGCGGTCTTTCGTGCGCAGTCACCTCTATTTCTCTCAATCTCCTGCTCCGATCTATTGAAGGATGGCATCGATGGCTCCTTACCGGAGCCAGGGAAAGGGTTTCACCTCTGGGACCCGGTGGGCGAGCTAGCTGTCCGGCATGGCGGCGGGGAGAAAGGGGCAATATGGACGGTGGTGCTATTGGGATGGTTGGGTGCGGAGGAGAGGCATTTGAAGAGGTATGCTGATATCTACAACGCGAGGGGGATTCGATCTGTTCGGTTCGTGGTGCCGCTCTGGGAGATGGTGGGGTTGGATTTGGGGCAGAGGATGGAGGCGAAGATCGCGAGATTTGCGGAGGAGCTAGCGAACTGGTGCTTGGAAAGTGAGAAAGATGGAAGGGAGCGGAATTTGCTTTTCCACACCTTCAGCAATACTGGTTGGCTAGTGTAACTTACTCTGCTTTTCTCCTTTAGTTTCATGTTTGTTTGGCTGCGTTTGACGTTATTATTTGGTGTTCTTGGGTCGATATTTCTTCTTCTTTTTTGTTTAAATTTTGGATGAATCAGACCTAGCCTCCTTGTTGCCATGGAAACGATTCAAAAACTAAATATATGTTTAAAAATGGCATGAAAATAGCTGATTTATAGATATATTAACAAGAAAAGGGACACCGTTACAAGTTAACTGATTCTTCATCAGCAAAGAGAGTGGAAAATTTATTTTGGCTTGTGATGGAAACATTTCATGCATTTGACGAACTATTTGATGCCAAAGCAATTATTATGCGTTTACCAAAGAAATCGTTTTTTTGGAGGTCACCAAACTAGGATTGTTAATGAAACCTGCAGCTGATTTTTATTCGGTTCTAAGTGGCAAGTGAAACTTGGGTAAGGAAACGCTGTTGATGTGCTTTCTTTTGTGCAAGTGCTAAAATTGTCTATTTTGTAGATGCCAATTAGGGGCGAGCATTAATTGATTTAATCCAAAAAACCAAATCGAACCGGGCATATTTGATTGACTTTGTTCGGTTGATGAAGTCACAATTTAGTTTTTTGTTCTAATTTAAGTGTTTTTGGATTTCGGCTATTGGTTCATTTTGAAACCAAAAAAAAAAAAAATCTTTTGAACTGAGAAACCAAATTATATTATGATTAAAGTAAATCCATGAACCAACTGTTTAAATCACTGTAGGTCATTTCGAATTTTATAGGCTTAAACAGTGCTTCCCCCTTTCTCTCTACCTTGTCATTGAAGATGCTTGAGTTAATCCTGTAATTGATTGGATCACATAATTTTCATTCAATCCAATAACACACGCATAAGTCAGTCACATACTGCCTGGTTGAAAAGTGTATGTATACGGATCAAAAAAGAAAATTCAGCCTCATTAACAAACTAAAAAAGATAAATTAACCATTTATGAAGTTATGGAGGAATGTGACATTTTTTAAGCCAAAACTTAGTCCTTAAGTCCCTATAGTCTTATTTATAACAAAAAAAAAGACCCATAATTGGTAATTTTATTAGAAAATCAAACTCTAACATAAAACTATAACTTTTGATCTCAACAAAATCAGATCCTTACTGATTTACCATATTTCTAATCATCATTTTCAGCTGCCCTAATGACCAATTTTGTAATTTTCTTAATCCTTACCGTTAATATAGAAGCGATCTGTGTTTTAGTGGACCTTTGCTGCAACAGTAAGGTCTAAAAGAGAAGGAAGCAGCAGGGATTCAATCCTTGCTGTAGCGCAGAACCAGGAAGGAAACAAATAAGTTGAAAGACAGATGTAGTGAAATATCGAATCCCAACTATAGTTGGCAATATCGGATATCAAATGAACCTAACAATAGTCAACTACACATGCAGACGTATTGTATAACAATAGAGAAGAGTGTCAATATAATCGTCTAACTCTGTACAAGAGGTCATTTTACTCTCAAAATTTATATAAATATTGATTTAATCCCCAGATTCTTTTTATATATACTGAAATAATCCCGGCAGAGGATTATTTCAGTTCCAATTTAAAAAATCTAGGAACTATTTTGGCATTTTTAGACTCTGGTACTAAAGTAGCCCCATTTAAATAGGCAAGGGACTATTTTGACACTTTTGTACATTAATATCAAGGTGATTAAAATGTTAGAGAACGCATATCATTCTCATTGGAAACATCACCATAGGTGCTCATCTCATTGTAACAATATCAACAATATATATGATGAAATGAAACAATGCAATGATATCCGACGATATCATTAGTTTCATATGACAATGTCAGAGTTGAAATTTAATAAGAAATGAGAAATTTTGAAATAATCCAAGAGCAATCTCATAAGCAAGAATAGTTGGATGCTCATCTCAATGCACACAACTGGGCATTTCCAACAAAATGAATTGTTAGATTTCTATCAATATGAACCGGATTTCCCTCTGTCAAAATTTTTTTGTCAGACCTGAGGAATTTCTCTGAGAATACTTAGATAGCCAGTATTAAAATATTCACGCAGCATTTTACTTGTGTTTTTTGGCTTAATGTAGATAGAAGTCTTTTGTTTAGATTTTATTGTTCACCAAAAGGTAGCATTTTCCTTTTTTTTCTTTTGTTCTAGAATTCATTAAATGGGCATTTACATACATAAACTCAATTCCTATGTATTTACATATCCGACACCTATATTTTATGTCTTACATTTATACCACCCAAATCTTTGCATCACCACAAGAAAACCATTATTTAAACTTCAAAAGGTAAAATGCACCTTTTTAAGCATAGGTGAGTCGGCATGTATGTAAAAATTGAATTTTGTGCCTTAGATATGTTGATACATAGGAATTGAGTGGTATGCATGTAAATTGTCCTTCATTAAATTGCAACCATATGCCTCATCCATTAACATTTAAACCGGACTGGTCACCTGGCCCATGTTCTGAATGGGTAGTGAATATATCTACGGAAACGTGCCCTTTTAGTTTATCTTAAAAATAAAAATAAAAATCAAATTTTTATTAGCTTTGTAGTAATTCTCAAGTTCTCTTTTTTTCTGTTTCACTGCAGCTATGGTTCAATTCTGCAGAATTTCCAGTCAAGGAATGACGTTCTTGAAAAAATTAAAGGATGTGTTGTTGACTCTGGAGCTGCCTCTGAGATAAGCCCCAAGGTATGGACCTCCTTTCTTCCATTTTCATCTTTTATTTGTTTATTTTTTGCGCAGTTCTGCAAAGTTTAAGAATGAAAATAATATTCTGAACTTATCATCATTCTAATTTTGGTTGTTTAATCTACATTTTTGTTAGGGAAATTTACATACATATCACACAATTCTTATGTATTTACATATCTTAAGTTCAGAGTTTGATATTTACCCTCATAACCTTTTGGTGACATAAAAATATGCATGAAAATGTATATTTCACTTTTTAAAAGATAATGATGGTTGATGTTAAAGATTTGAGTGATATGCATGTAAATGTGAATGTTTAGGCGTTACATATGTAAATACGTAAGAATTGCATGGTAGGTATGTAAATGCCCCTTTCTTTTAAAATTTCCTGGAAAAATATTGGATATGATTGGAATTGGGCTTTAGAGTTTCTCTTGATATAAATGTTTTTTATATTTTCTACTAAAAAAATTCTATCTAATTGTGGTTTATGCAAAATGGTAGCCTTTAAAACACTAGTTTAGTACTTTTGGAAGATTTACACATAACGCTCAATTCTTATGTACCTACACGCTAAACTTCAACTTTTACATAAATAGCACCTTAAATGGTGGTATTTTTTATGTGATATGAAAGATTTGAGTGTAAAAAAGCAAAGTTTAGGAGTTAAATATGCAAATATATAAGAATTGGGAGATATGTATGTAAATACCCCTATACTATATTTTCATGATTTCTGCAACATTTCATTGCAGGTTTGGGCCGCCGGCTTCTGCGCCGCACTGATAAAGAAGCGCAGCTCTTCTGTCATTGCTGCACTTGAACAAATCAATGGGGACGGTGCTGATGGTCGTGGTGACAGATCCGGCATGCAAGATTGGAAATCACAAGCCCTTGAAATCATTGTCATGTTCATTTTAGAGAAAATATTCAGCATTATTCTGATTTTGCCAGATGTTAATCAGTAAGCATCCATTTCATCCAGTTCAGTTCTTATTGGGGCATTTACATACACACCACTCAATTCTTATGTACTTACATATGTAACACCTAAAATTTACTTTTTTACATTTGTGTCACTCAAATTTTCACATCACATAAAAAATATCGCTATTTTAATTTTCACAAAGTGAAATATATCTTTTATCTGTAAAAATTGAAGTTTGGTGTTAGATAGGTAGCTGCATATGAATTAAGTGTTATGTATGTAAATCTTCCTAATTTAGGGGAACTTACATACATAGCGTCCATCAATTCTCATGTATTTACATATCTAACATCTAAACTTTGATTTTTTTTACATTTCCATCTCCCAAATCTTTCCTATCACATAAAAAATATCATTATGTTAATTTTAAAAGAGTGAAATGCATATGTTCATGCATCGATAACGTCGCATACATGTTACAAAATACATAAAATTTGAGTGGCATGCATGTAAATGTTTTTTTCTGAATTACCAAACATTTTTCAAAGAGTGAAATTCACGTAGTGTTCTTTGACAATATGTTTTTTAGCGCGGATGGTTATGAAATTTACTTATATGACTACTCAAATCAAATTTTATATTGCACTCATCTTTAAACAATTCAAATTGCTATAAACTATGATACTGTTGATTCAAATAGCCTTTTTTTTTAATCTAAATTACAAAAACAATTTTCTAATTTACAGGAGATTGTGCAAAATTATATCCGTTCTGTCAAAGAAACAGCCACCTTGCCCTCAGCTTTACCTCTACAGCTCTGCTGACAGAGTAATCCCAGCTAGTTCGGTGGAATCCTTTATTCATGAACAGAAGGCTATGGGAAGAAAAGTTCTTCATTATGATTTCGGTACTTCTCCTCATGTTGACCATGTCAGAAGCTTCCCTCGTATTTATTCTGCTAAAATTTCAGAATTTTTAGAGGAATGCTCTTCTCAAATTATTTGCAGTGCATAATCACAATCAACCCCTTCATTTTATGACAATTTACTGTAATTCACTCACATTATTTGTGAAAACTTTTTATACCATTATATGTATATATATATATCCAACCATGAATTTATGAATTACAACAAAATCCACATGGCTTCTATCATGCAATTAATAATGTCAGGAACAACATTCTGTTTTATGTCATTGTCGATACTTTTTCATTTAAATGGCTACTAAATGTGTTGATTTCCTTTCACCAAATGTTTCCATATTTATGTTTTATTAATAACTTGAATATAAAAATTTTATGTAATGGTAATTAGTAATGTATTAAATATTTTGTTGGATTAATTAATTATCAATGATGATAGGGAAGATGATGTAGTTGGGATGTTTACTTCAATATGTTCTTGAACTTAAACATAAAAATTTAATTGAAGTTATCTTTTTCTATTACTCCTCTCAGGGTCGGATTTTAGGGTTTGGATTTACGACGACCGAAGTAGACGAGCGGGTTGTGAAATTAAATTTGGTTTCATTTTCTAGTAATTAGATATTTTCTCTTATATTATATATTTTAAGTTTAATAATTAGATATGAAAATATTAATTTAAATTTATCGTGAATTATAACAAATCAATTAATGCTAATGCATCTAAAATACAACAATACTATGGAAGTAGTTTTATAATCAATTGAAAGTTTATGTTTTCATTCAATAAGTTTTAGTATATTCATCATATCATATTATAATATTTTCTATCTTTGTCATTTTATTTGATACTTCCGTCTCAAAAAAACATTTGTTAGATTGTAGCAAATAAGTGACATCAATTTCAATATTCTTTTTTTTAAATTTATGTAAAAAAAAAGACATTAGCATATTCATCTAGTGCATGGAGGGGTGAATTTCATCAATCAATCATGCATGTGAAATATAATTTATAAATCATTTGATTCAAATTATTTATATTATTTAATCTACATGTATAATAATCAATATATATGAACATTAAAAGTATGTCAATGTTGATTCCCAATAGATTCGACGGTCCAAAATGAAGGGAGCACGATGAATGAGAGCCCACTGACAAAAAGCAAGGAGGCCTATCTATACGATCAATGTGTCGTTCGAGCGAGAGCAGGCAAGGCCAAAACCGACCGAAGGTGATCACATCTGAGTCATTTGGCTACAAACAATATAAAGAGACATTCAAGTTAATCACTACAAGAAGTCGAACGAAGGCAGTAACCTATCTTCTGATAGATATGATCTGATGAAAGATCTAATTCCTCAATATCACAAACCATCTCAAGGACGTCCTTGAGGCTCCTAATAAGGGATAAAAAATTACAATACAATAAAGAGTCTTATAAACATCCCTTATGCTTTCCTCGTTGAGGAGCGACCTATCTTCTGGATCACGGTGATTCACTTTATGTTAAAATATTCTAGTGTTGCTTTGTCGACATGAGCTCCTCATCATGGATAGAGGGTCAACGAACTAAACAAATCAACAGATCAACAAAAGCCTAGCCGATTGAATAAGTCATGTCAGCATGAAGTGAGAACTTTGAAGCATCGAGACATTCTCAAACTGAATAACCTAAACCATCTTGATGGGGATATCCTAACACATCAATGCACATTTGAATCATAAGGCCGGAGAACAATTCGTTGCACCCTAAAAGGGGGTCAGCTTATCGACATCGCGTCCTCAAGAAGATACAAACGAATTTAATGAGTGGCAGGGCTCAAATGGGGTTCACAACAAGAAGTTAAAGTGATAATAAAAGGTAGATGTAGCTGGGTCGGGGTACCACGAACCCACCATCTCAAGCCACTATGATCCTAAGTCCACCCGGTCGTGAGTGTACTCGACCCAACACGTCTAGAGATCCCCAGTCAGCAAGTTGTGAATTGCGTCGGCTACGGGGATTTCAATAGACCTAAGGTCAAAGGAAGGAAACTCTATTATATGATGATAAGCTGGAGCTCTAAGAGGTGAAACTTACACATGTCGAATTAACAATGATGACTTAGGAAAAGAGGAGAAGTGGAGGTTGAGCTACAAAGCTGCAATACTCCAAATAAAAGAACTTACACCCGTCTGAGTCGGGAGCCTGCTAACACCTTATACGCATTAGACAACCACCTATATAGAAAAAAATGTATGTCGGGTCTGTCGGATTGCAGAAGCAAGAGAGCTTCTCCTCGGATATGCAAATATGAATGCAATTATCTAGAGCAGTCCTTAAATATTGTGGAGGCCCTATTAAACATGATTTGAGTTATATCAATATTATGCAACTTGTTAAGTAAAAGGGTGGATTTTAAAATTGTGAATATTTTAATCTTAAAATTCATTATCTTAAATATTTAATTAGGATTTTATAGAAAAATTATGATTTTAAGTCCTAATAAACCTATATTGCACCGTGATTACCAAACAAACCACATAAATAAACAATGAAAAATTCCAAGCATTCAGGCATACAATAAGGCATAAAACAAGCCAAATAAAATATATGAAAGGCTCAGGCCCCCAAGTCGACAACATATCTTAGAAAAAAAAAAGGTGGTCAGATTTCACAGAAACATGTTCAATCCTAAATATATACATCAATATAAAATGCAGAATTAAGGTACGAGACACAATCATCTTCTCCTGGTCCCCTCCACGTGGTTTCCGTGCCAAACACCTTGGAACCCATACCCGTATCTTATTTTTGCCACATGACTCTCCTATGACTCTAAAATTACATAGGAAAAGAGAAAAGACTCGACCTACATAGAAAACAAGGTTAGTGGGGAAGGCCATGCAAGGCATAATGAGTCATGCTTGGTGGGCGAGCTCACCTGCAAGAAAAGGGTTAGTGAAAATTATCACATGCTCCATCTTTCAAAGTATATGTGTGTGTGCATATATAAGACACAGTTCCTTACATAAAAGTGTCCTAACACACTGTCATGCATATCAGACATGTAGTCACACCAAAAGCACAAAGTAAGAAAGATGTCTGACTAGGGCAACCAAACCAACAATGAATAATAGCCATGCATAAAAAAACTACCTAGAAAACTAAATCATAACATAACACACAATCTAATGAAAAGTGTCATAATCTAGCACCTAAGTGTACATAGTAGAGTCTCTGACTATCGTATGACTTTGACGGGGTTACCACACCGGCTCCGTTCTAAAGATTCAAGGCTTCTAAAACACATCACAAGAGAAGGGTGATAGTTTATAATAAGCGACATCACAGATGAACCAACTTATATAGTTTTAAAAGTATGGCAGATATTGCAATAATAGTAAAAATATTCATTTTCTTATACTTTTAAAATAACAGACCTACAATGTTGGTCTGCGACGTATACAACTCATGTTAGAACCCTTAGATATTTAGCACAGTCATTACATGTTTGTTACTCGTGATATAGAAATTCACATAGCTCGTGGAGGCATTCTTATGGGCAACACTCGTTTGAGTATTATGACCAACAAACTGGTCACTCTCCTAACTAGTAGAACAACCATCAAGGCGAATGAGCAACACACATACATGCAAGAAACTCACATTGTGATTGTTCGGCCATAGTATGGAACAATCACAATGGACGCCCAAGAGGGCGAAACACACATCCTGCAAATAGATGCAGCGATGCTACACACAACATGCCATGCATGACCTGGATGTACTAGTAAAACAAGCTACCTATGAAGAGGAATTACGCCTGTTCGGGGACCCGGGGTGCCATGTGACCAGCAGAAACCGACAACAAGTGAGTTTGCATCGACGAAAATGATACCCTATAAAAAGGATTTACTCCTTACTCGGGAGGTACTCAACTGAGCACACATGCAAACATGCAATATATGCAACAAACAAACATGAGAAGTGCACCAAAGTGGTGAGGGTGAGTATGTTTTGAAGACAGTGACTTAGAAAAGACGAACTTGTCATGGAGGCAGCGACTCAAAGGAAGGGTATGTCGTGAGGGCAATGACTCGAAAGGGTGAAAACGTTGTGAAGGCAACGACCCGACAGATGGGTGTGTCGAGTAGAAAGTGACCCGAGAATGGGATCTCGTGATGGCAGTGACCCGAACGATTGGTATGCTGATGAGCGAGTGACCCAGGGATGGACATGTCGCGGAGGCAGTGACCTGACCGATGGGTATGGCGAGGAGGCAGTGACCTAAGGATAGACATGTCGTGTCGAGGAGACAGTGACTCGGGGATGAAAATGTCGTGCAGGCAGCGACCTAACGGATAGGTATGCCAATGAGGCAGTGACCTGGGGCGGGCATGTTGTGAAGACAAAAACTCGACAGAGGGGTATACTGAGAAAACAGTGCCCGAGGGATGTGATGATTCCTGCTGGGGAGAATCACACAAGTGCAGTGAGTGTGTGAACAAACACTCAAAAAGCAAAGAGATACGATGATGGCCATGCAAAATGTCCTGCAAGACATATGACACCCAAAATATTGTGCTTGGTCTTCTGGGGTATAGGACGCCAATGAGGAGAATTACACCTAACCCCAATAGTGACCAAAAACCATGCAAATCACACACACGTGCATTATGATGCAAAAGCATACAAGCACGTAAGTGGTAGGTCGACCGGGTCGTGGCAGCCGATCGAATCGAGGAAGCAGGGGGATCGATCTTAGGTAATCGATCAGGTTCGAAGGATGGGTGAGCAGCCCGGGACTACCGATTGAACCCAAAGAATATGGTGACCGGCCTGGGGCGACAGATCAAACCCAAAGAATAGGATGATCGGCCTGGGACAACCGATCAATCCCAATGCGGGCGATCGACACGTAGCAATCGATCAAATTCAAGGCTGGTGATCGACACGTAACAGTTGATCAAACCCAGAAGATAGGGTGATCAACCAAGAAGAACCAATCGAACCCAAGGTGGGTGATTGACACGTAGCAGTCGATAACTCAGAAAATAGGGTGATCGACCCAAGATGGCCGATCGAACCCAAGGCAAGTGATCGACATGTACTAGCCGATCAACTCCAGAAGATAAAGTGATCGGCCTGAAACGACCGAGCAAACCCAAGATGGGTGATCGACACGTATCGGTAGATCAAACCCAGAAGATAGGATCATCGATCTGGGACAGTCGTGTTGGCATAAATTTTTTATGTTGCGAGTGTAGGATGTCCGCTGGAGCGCTTTGGAATATTCCTTGATGCATGTGTTGATTCTCGTAAGTAATGCAATACATCAATTTGAGACTTTTGACACGTATTTAGAGGCACGTTGTTGGGATCATCCTGCTCAACTTTGATTGTCTCTTAGGTGAACGTTGTCATCATTTTGTATGTTAGGCGGCTTCAAGCAGTCTAACAGGTTTCATTCACCGCATCACTCACGAAACTAGCTCAAAATGGCTCATCCATCGGTGAATTTGTCCGGTTAACCTCATATGACGAAATAGACATCAAGAATAAGTCTGGAAAGGCCGATTTAAGAAGGATGTCAACTTTGTCATGGTTTCGTATCACGTAAATCGATGCACATTAATTATAATTAAAAGTAAAAAAAGTTCAAAAAAAAAAAAAAGAAATATCCCATTAGAACCCATCGCACTCCCCGTGCGCTAGCTCCCTCAAGTCGCGCCGCTCCCGCTCGAAGCCCGTTCGCGCGCCTAAAGTTCGAAGCCTGCCAACGAAGCCCCCGCCGACGTCCTCCCCACTCCCGGAGCTCCTACCCGAGGGCTTTTGGCGTGGGAACCTCGGGCCAACCTCAAGCACGAGCCGCGTGTTCTCGCCGGCGACGTCCCATCGGCCCTCCTCGACGACGGCATCCCGCTCCCCCCGGCCTTCGCTCCCTTTCAGTCGGAGCCCTAGCTTTCGCGCCTCCTTCAGTGCTCACGACCGCAGCCCCCTTTCGTCGGCTTCCTCTCACGCTGGCAAAGCCTCCTCCGACGGGATCACGGCTTAGACTGGAAGAATTATTACATCCGTATAGCGTAAGTATGACTGGCGGTATTGATGAGAATACTAGTGATATTATAATTTTATTACACCACAATAACATCAATATTACCATAAATAACTTCATAAACTCCCTTTTTTTTTCCTCCTTCCAGCTCCTCTCCTACATCTTCTCTTTCAAGTAAAGCGTCCTTCCCGGATTTACTAAATCCCGCTCTAAATCCGATACCAGACAGTATAAACTGATTTATTTTTTGAAGTAGAATCAATTAAATTCGTTCTTGCATGATCTATCATCTGCAGATTTAAGGTACCGACTCTGACCCACTACTCCTCGTCTTCCTTCTCCCTTTCTGTACTCGGCAATGGAGGGCTCCAAGGAAGAGACCTTTCAGGTCCCAAACTCTCCTGCTCCAAATTCCTATACTGCGGTGGTCATTGGAGGAACTTTCGATCGGTTACACCAAGGCCACCACATTTTCCTCAAGGTCAACTACTCTTCCTAAATTATTTCTCTCTCTTCCTTACCCTATCCATATCTGCACTTTTTTCTTCTATCTAATTTGGCGAATCTATGTGCTTTTCCTTTATTACAGACAGCTGCGGAGTTTGCAAGAGAGCGCATAGTGGTGGGTGTTTGTGATGGGCCTATGCTGAGCAAAAAAAAGGTGTTTTTCTTTTTCTTTTCTTGTTGCTGTTTCTTCTTACTTTCTGTCGCTGTTTCTTCTTCCTTGCTGTTTAATTTTGCGTTCTGTGATTGCAAGGGATGATGATGACATTTATTTGTTGTATGATGGTAAAATTATAATTGTTTTAAAGAAGATTAGGTAGATCTGAGCACTTACCACAAAAAAATTACTTTTTAGAAAATTAACAATTAGCTTATGAAAATGTGCTATTGAACTCATGTATCTGTACTTATTATGACCAAATCATTGAGTATATAATGAAATTTGAAAACATGGGTTGGATTTCTTTTTTTTTTCCTTGGTGTTCTTCAAGATTTATGCGATATTATTGTAAATGGGACTAATTCGGTGCTAGTTTTGCCAATAGAAAATAAATGGGTATTATGCTTGCAATCCCAAAATTAATGAGGATATTCTGATTGAAACTTGATCAAGGTGAGCCTTAAAGCCATTAAATTAGCTATATGATGAGTACAATGTTTTGACTAATCAATCAAAACATGTATTGCACTTATCTCAAATCAAATCAATAACCTTGAGATCTAGTCTAAACAAAGATTGGTCAGAACATAATTCAATTTTTTCATTAATTGATACAGTCCCATTGATGGCTATTATACCTGTTGATTGCCGCAAGACTCGCCAATCGCTGTATTTCTCGCCAACATATACTGTTTTTTAATTTCTTTTCAACCAATATTGTTACAGTCCAGGGAGCTTTGTATATATCTCTCTCTATATATATGTATGTATGTATGTATGCATACATACATGCATGTATATATATATATATATATATATATATATATATATATATATATAT
>JXCR01057401.1:495116-527851 GCA_002079205.1 Phalaenopsis hybrid cultivar | reverse complement strand
TATATATATATATATATATATATATATATATATATATATATTATTAAATTTATTTAAACGTATAAGAAAAATCCGTACAAATAGAATCAATTTAAAGCTCTCGTCTCACATCCTTTACGTTTCAAACGTTCATATTACATATTTTTTAAATATTTTAAATAAACAACATAATTGGAGAGAAAATGTTAAAAGATTTTATTATTTATTTATTTTTTGGTATAAAAAATCACTTTTATTTTAAAGCCCGTGGTGGCACGTGGGCCATTTTAGCTGGCGAGTCTGACTATGAAATTATGAATAGAATCCGGGCTCGGGCTCAAGCCTGACTCGAGCCCGCTTTGACTAGTCAAAGTCCGAATAAGCCCGACTCATGCCAAACCCGACCCGCCCAACGCCTATGTCTAACTGCCGCCTATCTCATTAATAGAATTCCCACAAAAAATTAATAACTTTAGAACTCCATTAGTCATCTTGATTTCATGTTTCCTTATCAATCACTTATTCATCACTCTTGTACCCAAATTTTTTGGGTGCACATCTTTTGTTCGAAACACTACTAATCATAGTAAATTTGATCCCAAGTCTATAAAACGTGTCTTCCTTGAATATTTTGACACTTAAAAAGTCTATTCGTTTTTTGATCTTACTGCAAATAAGCTCTATGTAAGTATAGATGTCTCATTTGAAAGTGTTCCCTTTTTCTCTGTCACAACCTCTAGTTAAGGGAACTTGATTTCTTGGACACTATTCCTTATCTAACTTTTATGGATATCTCTCCAACCATTATATTTGCGGAGACCTTTGTTCCTCTGGATCCACCACCTACCAAACAACAAAAACCTTCTCCCATCCTTCGTATCTATACTCGACGCACTCATGGTCACACTCTGGAGCCCGCTACCTTTTTATAGGACTTGGAATCCACTCCGAATGACATCCCATAATTAACACCACTCTGAATGAGGAAGTGAGCTCTCCTGGTTAGGTATGTAATCAGGCAAGTTCTCTTTATTCCATAGAAAAAAACATCTCTTTCCACAGTGTATCGTCGACCTGTAAAGCATTTGTTGTTGCCCTCACGAATCGTCATCTCCCATCGACTAATGAAGTAGCATTAGTTGACTCTTCCTGGAAAGTTGCAATAATTGATGAAATGAATGTCCTTTAGCGGAATCTTACATGGGATTTTGTAGACCTTCCTCCAAATAAAAAAATAGTAGGGTGTCGCTGGATTTTGCGCACTAAGTTTAACTTTGATGTCTTTTGAACTCAACAAAACACGATTAGCCGATAAAAGTTACTCATGAACATACGAAGTTGAATATTCAGAGACAGTTGCTTTAGTTGTTGAATTAAACATTAATTGGGTCCTACTTTCTCTTGCTGTAAATTTGGATTGGCCTTTGTTCCAACCGGATGTAAAAAATACTTACCCAAATGGGGATCTTACAAAAAAGGTGTACATTTGACTCCATCCAGGTTTTGACTTTATTGTTCCCCAGGAACAAGTGTGTCGACTGCAGAAGTCCCTCTAAGGACTGAAACAATCCTTAAAAACCTGGTTCGACAAGTTCACAAAGACGTTAATGGGTCATGTTTTTTCACAGGCTGAATTAGATCATTTTTTTTTCTTTCGACATTCTTCCAGTGGTAAATCTGCTATCATTATCGTCTATGTCGACAATATCTTTGCTACTTCATTTGAAATGAAGTACTTGGGGTCATTTCGGTACTCCTTAGGCATGGAAGTTGCTCGATCATTTCAGGACATTTATTTATCTATTGACAGAGAATAACTACTGATAGGTCCTGATAAGAAATTAGTTATTGTTCTCAAAGTAGTTACGGTGAACAAGATTCACTACCAATGACTTGTGGGAAAATCATTTACCTTAGTCATACTCGCCCCGACATTGTCATGCAGTAGGTATTGTGAGTCAATTTATTCATGCTCCTTATGAGCACCATCTCCGAGTTTTGCACATGATCCTTCGCCGCTTAAAAGATACACAGGGCTCAGGTTTGTTTTTCTCGAGCCACACCTCTCATTCTATTGTTATTTTACATAAATGCGGATTGGGTCGGGTCTATCCATGATTGACGATCCACCTCATGATATTGCTCATTTAAAAGCAAAAAACAGTCGGTTGTGGCTCGAAATAGTGTTGAAGCCGAGTTTCGCTCTATGTCATTGGGTATCTGTGAAGCTCTATGGTTACACATCAGGCTTCGGGAATTGTGTATGCTAGTATTTGCTCCTCTCTAGCTGTTCTGTAATAATAAAACTGTCATTAGTATTGCCCATAATCCGGTTCAGCATGATCGGACCAAGCATGTGGAGATTTATAGGCACTTCATTAATGAGAAGGTCAATTTAGGGGTAGGGCTGTCAAAAAGGCTCGTTGTTTGCGAACAACTCGTGTTCGGCTCGTTCGTTAAGTAAACGAGTCGAACACGAACAAGTTTTTAAAGCTCAAATTATAAATGAGCCGAACACGAGCAAGTTTTTGTTCGCTCGTGTTCGGCTCGTTTTAGCTCGAAAAAAAAAATGTATATATAATTATTTATATAAAAACATATTACTCATATTATTTATATATTAATATATTATATATATTTATATTTAAGTTTAAATCGTAACTGCTCTTGTGGTAATGTGGTTATGCACTTTGTTTTGTATACATTTAGTTAAGGTTTGAATCCAACACTCAACATCTTTTTTTCAGTTTAATTTTAACGAGTCAATTTTGAGTTAAACACGAGCAAGAATATTTAAATCGAGCCGAACACAAACACACTGTTCACGAGCCTTTTTTCGAACACTAACCGATTTCGAACACAAACATTTTCGAACGAGCCGAACACGAACCAAGCCTGAGCTCGCTCAAGCTCGGCGCGTTTACAACCCTATTTAGGGGAGATTTGTGTTCAATTTGTCTCATCTAAGGATCAATTAACGAATATTCTTATGAAGAATTTTCCCTGGACTTTGTTTTATGACTTCAAATTCAAGTTGAACACGATGGATATCTATGTTTTAACTTGATGGGAGTATTGGAATTATTAGTCTAATTATTAGACTAGTTATGGTTACAATTATTATTAGCTTTATTTGCTTTTATTTGATTCATTTTTTTCGATTTCTATATTGATGTATTTTCTAGTTAGGTCTATTTCCAAAATTTTGTCTTTCTTATATTTGGATCTTGTAATTTGTCTTTATACCTCACTTGCTATCAATAAAGGGTATGCAGCCCAATTCTCTAAAACCGACAGTAGTATGTATGGAAATGCCCCTTTTCTCAATCCATTTATAGAGTCATTTCATTGTAATAATCAGTTAAGATTTCACTAAATTTCCATTTATAAGCATCTGAAAGTTAATTGCAAGCTGAATGTCATTGTTGCAGTCTATCAAGCCCGAGTTGACGGTGGAGGTTGAGCCAATTACAGACCCCTTTGGCCCATCCATTGTAGATGAAGAGTTGGAGGCCATTGTTGTGAGGTCATTTTTCTATTAGATTCAATTACTTTTCTGCATGGTTTGGGTTTATTTATTTTGTATAACACATTTTTCATTAGAATATTTACATGAACACGCTTCAATTCTTATCTACATACATATCTAAAACCTAAACTTCAATTTTTGTATATATGTCACATTACCTATTCATGAAAGGTGTCTTTCACTTTTTAAAAGTTGAAGTAATGGTATTTTTGATATGATGTGAAATATTGGGTGGTATAAATGTAAAAATTGATGTCAAGGTGTTAGATTTGTAAATACATGGGAATTGAGTGGTATGTGTAAATCTTTCTTTTCATTATTATGTATTGGACAGTAAGGAGACATTACCAGGGGGCTTGGCAGTAAATAGGAGAAGAGCAGAGAGAGGCTTGTCACAACTGAAGGTTCAATACAAAATTTCCTCTTTCTAGCTCTAATTTTAGGAAATATGCTTAGAAATAATAATGATATTTTGGTGCTTTTGTGTTTTAGATTGAAGTAGTAGATTTACTGCCTGATTCCACATCAGGACAGAAAATCAGTTCCTCTGCCTTCAGAAGAATTGAAGCAGAGAATGGTATTCAACAGCAGCAGAACCAACAGAAGATAATTATTATAAAAAATTCTACAAAATTATAAAAAGACAACAGCTGGAAACGCATGCAATTGTAGTTCATGTCAATTGTTATATGTCAGATACATAAGCAAAACTCGTGTTTGGCTACCGATTAGAAACAAAGCTTATTTTCAGGTTCATTCATTTCAATTTTCAACTAATCTGCGTTTCACTTTTTCTTCATTTACACAAGTTTCAACTGTTTTTTTGCTCTTTCATGTACCACAACATGATACCGTGTTTCATGTTATTAGCTGAAATGCTTCGAGACCACGGGTTGGCTCGTAGTTGATCAGCTTATAACAACTCCAATTAGCAGCGAATTTAGACATATTGACAAAAGGTTAGAAAGGAAATGTGTTATGAGAAGATCAGAAGATTAGCATAACCTTCTCAAAGGTCTAGCTTGACTAATCTACTTTGGAAGTATGAAAACAATTCTAAACCAGCATTATCGTTGATTGTTCCTTTTATTTTACTAATAAGTTCAATCAATGTTGACACATATTTCTTCTCTATCATTCTTATTTAGCTTCACTATCCATTTCTTTGTCTTTATAAGCTCCTGTTTTTATGTCCACCACACTAAATATTTACTTTTAACGAGCTCACTCTCCACCATACTACCTCCATCCACATTGTTACATCATTCAATTGAGCATCGACATTTTGATGAATTCTTTGATCTTAGCCTTACAATCACCTTACAAAAAGCTAAAATAAAGCGTAGTGCCTATTTATAAATGGAAAGTTGGGGGAGGATGGAATGAAGAAATAAATTTGCGACTTTATATGTTTTTTTAAAATTTTATCTAAGTGATTGTCATTGGTGAAATTTTTGATGTAAAATCATATATTTTATCGACCATAATTAATTTAGCTCTTTGATAACTCTTTTAGCGCATATATTTGCAAAATATGTAATAGATAGAAACAGAGGAATATTAGTAAGTTCAAAGTGGGGAATGGAAATGAGGGAGGCTATGGGGGTTTCTATTAGGAGGATTATGATTTCAAAACATGGGATCTTAATAAAATTTAATAGATGTTGAAGTTAATCTATCTTTTTATAAGGTTTTATCATCGTCATCTTATCACGACAAAAACATAAAGTTACAGTTTTGACTTTGTTCAGCTTTTCTTTTAATATAAAGTTGTCTGCAACAAAATGAAAAATAACAAGGGGGTTGTTTGATAAATTCTTTAATATTATTTATCATTGGATTTACTAAATCTATTCAAACATTAAAAAGCAGAAATTTTGTTGCATTTAGGGAGTCTAATTTTACCTTAATTTGACTTAAATCCTGATTTACTAAATCCGGGATTAGGTTGATTTAGCGGATTTATTAAATCCTAGTAACCCTAATTCCTACTTCAGCCAAACAGCATCCAAATGTTCCTTTCATCATGAAATGGACAGAGATGGAGGTGGTCCTTTTGAACGCTTAAATAATCTATTTAGCTCTCCTCAGCTTGTTGGGATACGAAGAAAACAGTCGACTCATGAATCCTATGGACCCTTTGACTGCTTGAACTAAAAATTGGGATAATTTTCTAAAGATCAACATATTTAGTTAAATTAATTATTATTTAAGCATTTTTTTTAAATTAGGTTTGTTTTTTTTTTAAGCTTATAGATTTGTTACCATGTTGAGTTTGATTGTGTTAATCAATTGTTTACTTAAAGCCTTTAATTTCGTCGATCAAGCTTGATGGTGAGTTTGTCAGAGAGCTGTCCCTGCAACACTGAAGTACATAAGACATCGGTGCTGTACCTGCAATGCTCTTAACATTGAGCCAAGAGCAACCCCACTCTCAGAAGACGACGCCGCAATACCCATTTCAAGTTTAGAATCAGATAGCACGACACTTTAACTTTCAAGGATTTAGCGCCTCTTTGGAGCGCCCTGACGCCACCATCGCGATGCCTTGATGTCAGTAAACAACTTTAGATAGTTTTTCACTTAAAAATGCTAGTTTGTTGATAGTAAAGGGAAGGATTTTGATTTTCTCTTGTGCAAAGACGATGATAGTAGTGTCCTGAATTTCCAAAGCATATTGAGAATTCAATGTAGTGCAATGAGTACTATTCTCCTCATTTTTCTTCATAGGGAACTTATTTGCTTGATGACTTCGTCATATTTTCTCGTTCTCAGATTTTTCCACTTTAAATTGAGTGTTTCCTATATTTTCTTATTTTGTGTACTTCTGTTCAAAATAAAATTTTATTTCGAATCTCTCGAATATGTTTCTCAATTTAACATCTCCTAACAAGATGGTCTTGAATTGCCTTAGTTAATCTTTATATTCCACATCTACACCTTGGCTTAGCCAAACCCAAATGCTAAAGAGGTTTCATATTTCTTTCCTACACCTAATGGACTCAGACCTGTTCCAATAGAAGAGGGTTCCATCAAATAATATTAGTCACGATTTCATTCCTTACTATGACAATAAATATGAATTTAATCGCACAATAATTCAGAGCCACAAAAAATTCTTTAAAAATTTCCCTTGAAATAGAATTAATATTTACATTATCTGTCCATTATCCTGCATCATTATCACCATGATCAACTTCATCGATGTCCTCAATATTCCTTATTGCGAGTCATTGTCTGCTCACCTAACTTTGCTGTATTTAGTTTGCTGATCTCACAGGGCCAATTCAGTGTTGACAAAACTACAAACAACTCTTGCGAAACCAATGAATTACAATAATATTTTAATATTAAATATATATATATATATGTTTGTTATTTCAATAAATCATTTTGAACTACATTATATCTTCTTTTTTTTTATTTGAAAAAAAAAATACCATAATTTTTCAGCCTTGTTGCCTATCATATTTTCCTTCTTTTTATGTAAACCCATAACTAAAATTTCAGTGCTATTTCTGAATTTAATCAAGACTAAATTGCATGAAAAACAAAAACAGAAGGAAAGCACCATACAAAAGCATATATAGAAGAGACGAGAGGCATCAAATACAAACACACATAAGATTAAAAGTTCATGTCAGATATAATTTATATATTACATATTTTCACTACCAATTTGCACACTCAGACTTCCATCCCAACTAATCTGCTAGAAACTTCTTTAACTTCAGTAACTCATCATTTCTGGATTGTTCACGGTTTTGGATCTGCCAATATTTGCAACATGATACTGTGCTGCATATTTGTAAGAAGGTCCTTCCATGGCCGTCACTGGAGGTTCATTCAGAAAAGCCCAATTGCTTCTAGTCCACCTGCAAAATCAAATAATTTACATTTATTTACATATATACCGCCCTTAATTCCTATATATTCACATATCTAAACCCAAAACTTCAATTTTTACATATCTTCTGCCTGGCCCTTACCTATTCATAAAAAGTTGTATTTCACTAGATTTTTTTGTAATAGTTTTTTTTTTTTTTTTTCAGAAACTGAAATAAAATAAAATAAAATCTCACATAAGCCTGTGAGATGTAGAATCATACCAGCCGTCCCTTTTCTTAAGCTCATCAGTCAATATATTTTCATCACCATAATTCATTTTTCTCTCACCACCTATAGGGAAGGAGATGGATCTCTGAAATTTATCTGTTGATCCTCCATTCATCTTCACCTGCAACCAAAATAAATAAATAAAATAAAATAAAATAAAATAATAATAATAATAATAATAATAATAATAATAAATATAATTTTTTTTTCTCAAAATACAGTAAAATAATCTCACCTGATTCTCAGTCTGAACATCAGAGAGTACAGTGAGGTGTTCTTCATCATTCATCTTCTTTGATTTCCAGTAGGATTCAATCTCCTCTTTGGTCAGCGATTTGTTCCTCTGAAACTTCTCTGTGAGGAACAGAGCGGAGAGGAATTTCATCAAAACTCCTAAACAATATCAAAATTTGCATTTTTATTTTTCATGACTGTACCTGATCTGAAATCCTTCCCTGCAGAAGACCATCCCGCCATTAGAGACCCCATGATCACCTCTCTCTCTTTGCTTTGCTTTCTGTTTCGCTGTGCTTTGTAGAACTATAGCTTCCAATTCTATCTACTTTGTAACAGTAAAGTTAATATATATATATTTAAATTTCCTAGTGCGGTTAGGAGGCGGATTATGATGAAGCCCATTGTTTTCTAATTTTCTATTTTAAGTCCAAATGGCCTCTATTAGATTAGTCCAGAATCTTCTACGCTATATTAATGGTGTGGGG
The DNA here is from genome assembly GCA_002079205.1 of Phalaenopsis hybrid cultivar. Taxonomy (NCBI): domain Eukaryota; kingdom Viridiplantae; phylum Streptophyta; class Magnoliopsida; order Asparagales; family Orchidaceae; genus Phalaenopsis; species Phalaenopsis hybrid cultivar. The sequence goes on along the minus strand of JXCR01057401.1, from coordinate 519,505 downwards.
GAGGCGGTAAAATAATAATAATAAATAAAAAGAAAGATTTACATCCACGCCCCTCAATAACTATTCTTTTACTTATCTAAGCTTCAAGTTTTACATGAATGACATTGGGGGTGTAAAGGAGCCGGGTGCGAGTTTTAGATGGATGTCATTAGGGGTGTAAACTAGGCTCGCTCATGCTCGATTCATTATAAAATATTATTGTTCTCATTTCATTCGCTTATACTCGAACACAAAAAAGTGTGTTCGAGTCCGGCTCGTTTGCTTATCAAGCTGGACATGTGCTTTGTGTGAAAAAAAGTCTTTTTGAAAACATTAATTACGCAGCCATAAATATTAAGAGTTGGGGCAATATTTAAATCTTACTGTTTATATTGATACATCATTTAAATATAATTTAATTTATTTTTATTATATTTTTAATTATTAATTTTAATTTATTATAAATATTTGTAGCGTCAATTAATTTTTTTTATAATACAACTCATCAATATATATATATATAAGTTGATGAGTAGTATTTCAAGTCAAAATGAGTCGAGCATGAACGAACAAATTTTTATGTGTTCGGCTCATTTATATATCCAATATAAAAAAATGTTCGTATTCGACTTATTAACTTAAAAAATGAATTTAATACGTGTTATTCTCGAATAACGAACCATTTTGAAAGCCTAGATGGCATATTATCTATGCATGCTAAATTTTACACATAATACATTTTTTTTCTGGATAATGGACGATGAAGAGTGAATTTTTATGTGATCTATTCATTTATCTTTTTAATTCTTATTTATTTAAAGTAATTTTCCCAAAAATTCTCTTCTAGAACCATCCTTCATTTCTTAAATTTTATTTTTAAACCTAGTTTTTTTATTGATCCAATGCCAAAACCTGCTAAACCTTTTGTCATATTGGATTCCCCCGATTTTGACTTCATCTATTTAATTTGAAAATCGCTAAATTAAAATAATAAAAAATTATAGTGTGGACAAATTTAAAAAAAAAAAAAGAAAAAAAAAAGAGCATTTACATACATACCACACAAATCTTAGGTATTTACATCTCGCACCTGAACATTTATATTTACACACATAACTATTACATCGGTAATATCTCATGAAATTTAACAATATTATTACTTTTATAAAGTAAAATACACAGATTATGCATGTAAATATGAAATTTTAAATGTGAGAAATGTAAAATACATAAAAATGGTGTGGTAGGAAAGTAAATTTGCCTTGCGGTCCCTATCAAATAAATATCTATTAGATCAGGAAATGGATAAGGATGAAGGTTATCTTTGAAAATTGTCAAAACGTCTTTATCCTACCAGATATTTTTTATTGCATCTTATATTGGTGGTATCGCCGAATAACTAACGGGGTCAAGCTTTTATTATACCATCGGCTTTCTTTATTTTCTTTTTAAAAAATAATTAAAAAAATTAAATAACAATATCAACGGCATTAATAGCCCAATATATATTTTACTGAAAGATTTACATACGTATTTACTAATTTTTACCTATATGTTATCTTATATATATGCATGAAAAGGCGTGTGGCAATTTCTAAAGTTAATGTTGGGATATTTTTAGTGAGTTATGAAATATTTGGATAGTATAAATGTAAAAAATAAATTAGGCGTTTCTCATTATTCGGCATGAATCTTAAGAGATGATATGGATCTCGAGACAATTTTTTTAAGCAATAAATGTACAAATATTGATAAAAAGTCATCTTGAACTTTGATTTCAACAAACTTATAGTCAAACTGACCGACTCTATCTGAGTCAAATCAAGCTCATAACAAGTCATTAAAACACTTTTGGAATATTTTTCGACGCATTTGGAAAGCCAAGTGGGTGTTAAATTTGGCGAGCTTATAATCGAATCGAGCGTCTCGACAAGATGAATCCAACGAGCCCAGGATTGCTCAATTTTGATATCGTTAAAACACTCATATATTCATCAAATACCGTCTGGCCAAAAGAAACGATTTGGACCGTCCGATTAAAGTGTTCGTGTATGCATTAATTGCATCCACTACAGAGCCCACCCCTCTCATGACGGGAGAGAAGAGCTTGAGACTTAAGAAAGAATTTAAAGCTTTGAGAAAGAACTGAAATCCAACACAAATTATGCCGCCTTCAATCGTCGTTGACCATTGTCGACCGCCCTCGACCACCACCTGCTGGCTTCCACTGATCGTCATCAGCTGCCGCACACTTCTTACAACAAGTTTATTTGCACGTCAACGTTGTAATTCAAAACACTATGTAGCCCTTTTCCCCTCTACGGGACAAAGTGTCTCTTTGATCGTCAACTTATAGTAGATTTTTACAACATAGTCAGATCTCGTGGTTTTTTCCTTTTAAGAGTTTTCCACGTAAAACCTTTTCGTGTCACTACTAGTTTTTTTTTTTTTTTATCTGTGTGTGTTGAAATCTCGTACAATACAAAGACGATAATGCACTACTCTACCACGCCAAATTTTCTAGCACAGACCACATAAAATGTTCATTCAATCATTATAATTTCTCTAGCACACAATAAGCTTTATGTAATAGTTTTATATAAGAGTATCGTTGTAATGGAATTTGACCTTAGCTTTTAGTTCATTGAAATTATTGCATGTATTTTGATGTGCAATATCATCAACGCTAAATCACAAAAAAAAAAAAAAAATCATTTAATTAAGCTCTAAACTTCTTATAATAATTGAGTTTTAAATTTTTAGAATTACATTTAAGATTATTTAAACTGTGCATTACATGCTTACAATGCATATGGGTATCTTAACAAAAGATATACAATGTAACCTAAGACTATTTCACCTTGATCCTATCAAGTCATTTAAATGCCAAAATAATGAACTATGTAGTCAAAACAAAGCTAAAATTAATACAACATTATTCTATAAACCTGTAAATAGGACCCAATCTATCTTAAGAAAAATGATTTTGAACTAAATTTTTAAGAGTGCTTTAAAATCCATAATTTTAGAGCTTTACCATTGATTATATACACTGCAATCAATGCTGTGTGACTATAAACTCTGTGACTAAAACAATTCCGTGTGTGTATTCAGTGACTATTTGGACATTACTCTAAATATTTTTTTATGTAGTGATCAATTTAAAATTAAAATTAATATAACATTGAATCTCACACGTATATTAATATAGCACAAAATTAGCTAAAAATCTATCAACAGAGCGCTCATTTCTTGTTATATTTTGCATCAAATATATACACATATTATTAATTTTTTGGCACTTGAAATAAGTAGTTCTTAACCTTAGGATAATAGAATGTAATTCAAATTAGTTTTTCCATCCATAACTTATGCACAGAGCTACTTAAATAGTTTCAAGATTTCAGGAGAAGCCCGTTTGGGGGCAACTTATGTGTTTCAGGATAAGTTATTTATCCTGAAACGTGGCCCACGGGTCAGCTGCAGGGGTCGACCCGCGGCCTGCGATTAGTGTAAAAACCCAAATACAGTTTCGGATAAGTTGATGCAACGCCCAAACCAAACAGTACGGTGCCGTTTTGAAAACGCAGTCCGTACTTATAAGCTGCCCCAAACGGACCCTAAGGGATGTGTTGCTTCCTCATCTGATTATGTAGTTACTGAAATATTGATATGTAAATTACTTTTAAAAAGTAATTTTAAGGCCCATTATAAAATGGGCAAAGCTTCGAAGTTAGTCCGAGAATTATTCATGGGCTTTTGTCAGCAATTAAATACAATAAACTTAAGGGAGTTGGTTTTTAAACAGCACATAAAATGTTAGAGCTAACTCACATTAAACAAACAAATACTCAAAACCGAAGGACCTAACCGCAAAACTTCCCTCCAGCCTATAAAATCCCTCCGCGAGCTCGAAGTCCACATTTCCCATTTGAACTTTCGCCTGTTTCGTTTTTCTTTTTTACTTCGTCTCTGCAGAGGGAAATCCCAATCCGAGCGACATGGAGACGGTGGATGAACCAGTGGAGGAGTACAGCTGGAGGGAGGTGTTGCTTCCTCATCTGATTCCGGTGGCGCAATCGCCGGAGCTGGAGCGGGAGCCGGTCGGAGAGCGGCGGCGAGGACGTGACATACTGATCGCCATAGATCATAACCCTAATAGCCGGCACGCCTTCGATTGGGTGCTCGCTCATCTATGTCGCCTCGCTGATACGATCCATCTCGTTCACGCCGTCTCGAGTTAGTTATTTTGTTTTTTTTTTTCTTTTCTTTTAAATTGCTTTAGGGTTTCAGTTTGATTGCCGATTGCCATGTTGTGCTTATAGGTTACATTCCATTTTGAAGATGTGTTTGAGCGGTTGAAATTTGAGTTCATGGAAAAGAAATTAAGATTGAAAAGATAAATGGATTGACAATCAACTAGTCGATTCTTGAAATTTTCTATCATTTTGCTGTCAAATCAAACAAAACCTAAACTGAAATTAATAGTTATTAGTTACAATTTCATGAAATATTGGCTAAAAAAGCTATGATAGTTTTTTTATAAGAATTAATAGATTATATTGAGATCCCGATAATATTAAATATTGAGGTGATATATTATTAAATTTTATTTTCATTGGACTAAGTTGATGCTGTAAGTAATCTGATAGATTTTTAAATTTATGAATGCAGATGTACATAATGAAGTGGTGTATGAGAAGAGCCGGGAGCTGATGGAGCAGCTGGCGGTGGAGGCCCTACAAACTGTTCTGGTGAGAAACGATTTAATATCTTAACCTTATTAATATTAGTTTTGCTTGATGAAATGCAACTTTTCAGTTGATACAAAGTCAGAAATGATATGATGAATCGTAAATTTTGATGAAATTTTTTAGATCCCAAAACTTTCAGTTATGTGAGCGAAATGTTTAAAAATCGGTTCTAAGATAATCTGAACTCTAGTTTTAGTAAGTATGTGGTTGAAATAGTGTGGCTGATGAAAATCTAATGATACCAATAGTGCATGAGCTCAAATAACCCTACATTAAACACTTATATGGTTGAGATTTCTCTAGTTCGTTTGGGTGACATAATGATCTTTAAATAATGTGTTTGTAATTGAAATAATCACTGATACAAGTCCAAGATTAATCAATTTTGAGTTTGTTAAGACGCTATGATATCTGTTAAATATTAAATGATTAAGAGGCCTCTAGTTGATTGCTTGATCTCGCTTTACCTCTGACATTCCTCATCTTTTAGGAGATTGAGCGATAAATTTAGCCACTCATCTAATTTACTTCNGCGAACCAAACGGTATGGCGGCGTTTTGAAAACGCCGCCCGCACTTATAAGCTGCCCCAAACGGACCCTTAGCCTATAAATCCTCTTTAGCATCAAATTAATCTTCAAATTAATCTTGTTTGGCTTAACCTAACTCAGTCTAGACTGCTTAACCCAATTCAATTGACTCATTAATTCATGATGGCTTAATTGACAAAAGCCAAATTCAAAACCATTGGGTCAGAAACAAACTTAACTTACCCCAACATTTAGCTAGCTACTCAGACATAATTATAGTTTGTTTGATTGTAATCTGATTTTAGCACTCGCACTGTCTAGTCAGGTTTATTTAACGCAAACTTAGCCTTAATTGATTAAACCATGAGATTTCCAATAACTCAACCTATACCCTGGATGGTTAATTAGAAGATAATAGGACACAATTCTTATGTTTTTACATATTTCACACATAAACTTTTTCATCTGCACACATAACACTCAAACCTTTAATATCAAATTAAAAATTGCACTATTACCACTTTTTAAAAAGTCAAATTAACCTTTTCATGCCTAGGTTTAAAACACCAAAGTGTTATGTATGTAAATATAAAGTTTCAGGTATGAGATTTATAAATACATAATAATTGTGTTCTATGTATGTAAATTTCCTCTGATTAAAAGTTTTCAATTTGGAAAGAGGAGCAATAAAGTTAAACTTAACTCATCATGCCCTTAAACCTAACCCATAGTAGTTCCTAAGATATGGTCCAGGACTAAGGAGGCTAACCCAACTGAAACACCAAAATGCTCTTACCATTATCGCCGGAAGAGACTTCCCTTGAATTATTTACATAAACAGTTTCCTCAAGATAACTAATTTCAATTAATCTTTATATGCAATTTTTCTTTTAATTTAATATCATATAATAAACTCTACCAGATTGTAAATATGCTGCAGGTAACATCAACCAAGTATTCTATCCTTCTAAAAGTTTTTAAAATTTTGTCAATTTAATAGATTTCTATTTTTTTTTTAATGGGAGTTTTCTAGCTGTACCATCAGCAAATCTAGTTGAAAAAATTAATTATGACATGAATTATAATGGATTGTGTGGGTTAGTAGTTAATGTTAGCTCTACTATTTAAAAGGAAAATTTACATACATACCATACAATTCATATATATTTATATATTAATACCCAAAGTTTGATATGTACTCTACACATGAAAATATGTTCACATGAATCTCAAAGCAGATGGGTGACCTAGGAATGAAGAACAACCGATTGTACGCACAATACATGACTTTTTCAGATGAGTAGTGACGGAGAATACACTTAGGCCGAACAAATTCTCCGGCAAATGAGTGCAAGACTTCTGTAAAGTCAAGGGATCAACCTTAAGTTTGCTTCCGTTCACCACTCTCGAACAAACGGCTAGGCGGAGGCCGCAAATAAAATTATTTTAAATTTGCTTAGAAAAAAGTGGAAAGAGCAAAGGGCAAATGGATAGACTTGATCCATTTTGTAGTCTGGGCAATCAGAACGATGCCATCGACGTCCACTAGACAGACCCCATTTATGTTATCCCACGGAATGAAGGTCATGTTTTCGGTCGAATACAACAACCACAATCAGAGGGTGCTCTTCTTTAGGGGTGTAAACGGGCCGAACACGGGCAAACGTAGGCTCAGCTCGTGTTCGGCTCGTTTATATTTTAAGCTCAAAAGTTTGTTCGTGTTCGGCTCATTCGCTTAGCTCTTAGCGAGCCGAACACGAGTTGTTCACGAAGAAAGAGTCGTTTTGATAACCCTAATCACGTAGTTATAAGATATTAAGTTTTGGGCCAAAATTTATAAATTATTGTTTATATTAAAACATCATTTGAATCTAATTTAGTAATGTTTATTCTCTTTTCTTAATTAATATATATAAAATAAATTAATAGTATTTCGAGCCAAAACGAGCCGAGCAAGAACGAACAAATCTTTGTTCGTGTTCGGCTCGTTTACTTAGCGAACGAGCCGAACACGAGTTGTTCACGAACAACGAGCCGTATTAACAACCCTACTCTTTGTCTTAGCTTTCAAAGAACACCTAAGAGATTAGCTCGAGACAAATGACGAGGAAGTCAAAGTGGCTCTAGATATGGCTGAGGAGAACTGAGCAAACACAACCCTCTGGCAAGAAGAGGTTAAGCAAAGGACCACTAGGTACTTTAACAAGCATGTGCGCAAAGAGAAATTTGCTCTAGGGAACCTAGTACTGAAAAAGCAGTCTCCACCGCCGATGGTATGCTATCGGGATACTAAATCAATCCTAAAACGGTCCATACATCATCCCTAGAGAGTGGGACTCAAAGCCTATAAACTAAGGACGTGCAGGGAAAGACGTTCCTAAAACCTAGAGTGGCGACGACCTAAAGAAATTCTTTCCCTAGAGATATCACAATTTTCATATAACATTTTTTATCTTTCAAAAAGCTTAATGCAACAGTTTTTTTTTTATTTTATTTTATATTTCATCTAAAAATACAAGATTATGCATATTCAATGTCATTAACAACGCTGTTCGAGCAACTAACGCTAACACTCAGAGAACTGACACAATTATGTTGGGGCAACTGACTCGTTTTTTTCTCGAAAAACAGGCTTCATTAAGTAGCCTATGGGACGTACCGGTATCCAACAACGACACTCTGCGAGGGGTATGCAAATGGTCATCTTGCGCCCTATCCTACATGTTAGCAACTAGCGGCGACAAACTTCGTGACAAGTTCCGCGAAGGGTGTGCGGATGATCATCCCGCACCCAACTTTAAAGGAGCTCTTTATCAAGTGGCCTATGGGACATACCATCACTCGACAGTTACAAGCTCCGCGAGGGGTGTGCATACGCTCGTCCTGCGCCCTATTCTAAATGTTACCACCCGGCAGTGATAAACTCCTCCAGGGGTGTCTAACTGCTAAATGTGGCTTATGGGACGTATCGACAACCATAAGCGACAAGTTCCGCGAGGCATGTGTGAACGATTGTCCTGCTCCCAACTTTAACATCAAGTGGCCTATGGGAAGTATAGACATCCGGTAGTGACAAGCTCTGCGAGGGGTGTACAAACGATCGTCCTGGGTCCTATTTATAAACGCTAGCACTCGACAAGAACAAACTCCGCAAGGATTGCACAAACGATCGTCCTGCACCTTAACTATGACATTTACACTCACCAATGACAAGCTCTGCAAGGAACCCACGACGACCTTATATGCGAAATACATGCACACTCACCAACAACTCATAACACAAAAAATACTTGAGCATTTCCATCAATTAATAGGTAAGGGAAAAAGAGATCAGGATAATGAAACCCTCGACCTCAAAGAATATTTTTTTTGTATATTTCAACAACACATTTTGGAAGTTACAAATATGGATCCCCATTACAAAAAAAAAAACAAAAAAAAAAGGAGAAGAAAGAGAAACAAAAACATAGACAGCAAAACTGTTCTACATTTAGGCATTTGAAGATTCCCCAGAGTCTCCTGTCATGGTCCCTTTGGTGCCAGCCGGTTCTTGGTATGCAAACTCCTCGCTCAAAGAATCTGAAAGGAGTTTCCTAAATTTCTCCATATTCTGTCACTTCGGGTCCACCGGCTTGTGCTTCACAAACCTCTCAATCGCCAAGGAGGTACCAACTGCAATCTGGTGACAAAGGCCTCAACATGCGCCTCCCTAGTGACCATCGAAGACGTTTTTTCTTTAAGCTTCTTATTCTTCTTCAGAAGAGCGACCATGCCTTCTCATGCTATTGGGCGTCCAGTTGTCGCCCCTCGATGAGGAGCTTCAACAGCCCTTTCACCGTAGCCAGCTTCCGGTCTAGCTTGCGGACTTTTGAGGCAAATCGCCCAACGTATGTCTGGCAAGTCTTTGTTCGATTGATTCATGGTCCGATAAAGTCCCCTCAATTGTTCTGAAGGCTGATGATCGTCCTGAGGGACTTCCTTTTGTCTTCTTCTGTCGATCGTTTGGTTAAGGTATTTTCTACGATGTTATCTAAAAAGATCGTCAATTACTACGTACAATCAGTTGTTCTTCCTTCCTAGGTTGCTCATCTGTATTGAGATTCGTGTGGACACAATTTAAAGTGTACAGAAATATTCGCCAATAAAAATTTAAGGCGTATATTATTTGATTAAACTTGAAAATCAAACCAATCCAAGCCAAATTCGATTGATTTTGTTTGGTTTTAAAAATACATTTTAATTTTTTTTTTAAATATATTTAAAATCTCATTATTCAATTTTTGGTTATTGATTTGGTTTTAGTTTTCATTTGTTCAAACAAACCAAACAGAGCCAAAAAATATAAAATTAAACGGAGGATTCATGAATTAATATAATATTATACATCTAAAATGTGTAATTCTTAATGTTTGTTCATGACTGAATTTCAACTAATGAATAAATTTATTTTTGTTTATGCCCGAATCATTGAAATTTTGATTGGTTTTGTTTTCTGAACTATAGATTTTAGTTTTAAAAATTGTTTAATCCGAATGGACTAAATGCTCACCTCTACTAGAATTCCACTTTTCATGATAGTTTTTTTTTTCTTCCTTTAAAAAAAAAAAGATATTGCAACCAATTTGTAATTGGACAAACTTTTCCATGAAGAGAATTATCCGAAACGTACTCTTCCAAGTCTTTTCTTGTAGTGCTTGCAATTATTTCTAAAATTAATACAGAAATTATTGTTGGAAAATTAGAGTTTTAAAATATTTTTTGTTGCGAAAAATCTCTCTTAGTAGTTGCTCTCAAATTTTTTTTTTTTGTGGTGAGCTTTCTGCTTAATTTAACATGGTATGAGAATTTGTTGCAAATTAAATTGAATTTAGACATTTTTTTTAAATAAATAANTTACCACTTTTTAAAAAGTCAAATTAACCTTTTCATGCCTAGGTTTAAAACACCAAAGTGTTATGTATGTAAGTATAAAGTTTCACGTATGAGATATATAAATACATAATAATTGTATTCTATGTATATAAATTCCCTCTAATTAAAAGTTTTCAATTTGGAAAGAGGAGCAATTAAAGTTAAACTCAACTCATCATGCCCTCAAACCTAACCCATAGTAGTTCCTAAGATATGGTCCAGGACTAAGGAGGCTAATCCAACTGAAACACCCAAAAGCTCTTACCATTATCGCCGGAAGAGACTTCCCTTGAATTATTTACATAAACAGTTTTCTCTAGATAGCTAATTTCAATTAATCTTTATATGCAATTTTTCTTTTAATTTAATATCATATAATAAACTGGTAGCATCAACCAAGTATTCTATCCTTCTAGAAGTTTTTAAAAATTTGTCAATTTAATAGATTTCTATTTTTTTTTTTAAATGGGAGTTTTCTAGCTGCACCATCAGCAAATCTAGTTGAAAAAATTAATTATGACATAAATTATAATGGATTGTGTGGGTTAGTAGTTAATGTTAGCTCTACCATTTAAAAGGAAATTTACGTACATACCATACAATTCTTATATATTTATATATCTAATGCCCAAAGTTTGATATATACTGTACACATGAAAATATGTTCACACGAATCTCAAAGCAGATTGGTGACCTAGGAATGAAGAACAACCAATTGTACGCACAATAGACGACTCTTTCAGATAAGTAGTGACGAAGAATACACCTAGGCCGAACAAATTCTCTGGCAAATGAGTGCAAGACTTTTGTAAAGTCAAGGGATCAACCTTAAGGTTGCTTCCGTTTACCACTCTCAAACAAACGGCTAGGCGGAGGCCGCAAACAAAATTATTTTAAATTTGCTTAGAAAAAAGTGGAAAGAGCAAAGGGCATTTGGACATACTTGATCCATTCTGTAATTTGGGCAATCGGAACGATGCCATTGGATGCCATTGACGTTCACCAGACGGACCCCATTTATGTTATCTCACGGAATGAAGGTCATGTTTTCGGTCGAATACAACAACTACAACCAGAGGGTGCTCTTCGTTAGGGGTATAAACGAGCCGAACATGAGCAAACCCAGGCTCAGCTCGTGTTCGGCTCGTTTATATTTCAAGCTCAAAAGTGTGTTCGTATTCGGCTCGTTCGCTTAGCGAACCGAACACGAGTTGTTCACGAAGAAAAAGTCGTTTTGACAAACCTAATCACGTAGCATAAGATGTTAAATTTTGGGGGAAAATTTATAAATTATTGTTTATATTAAAACATCATTTGAATCTAATTTAGTAATGTTTATTCCCTTTTCTTAATTAATACTTTTAATTGATTATAAATCTTTGTAGCTTTTTAAAAATACTACTCATCAATATATATATATATATATATATATATATATATATATAATAATAATAATAATAATAATAATAATAATAAATGAATAGTATTTCGAGCCAAAACGAGCCGAACAAGAACGAACAATTTTTTGTTCGTGTTCAGCTCGTTACGAACGAGCCGCACATGAGTTGTTCGCGAACAACGAGCCGTTTTGACAACCCTACTCTTCGTCTCAGCTTTCGAAGAACACCTAAGAGAGTGGCTCGAGGGAAATGACGAGGAAGTCAAAGTGGCTCTAGATATGGCTGAGGAGAACAGAGCAAACACAACCCTCTGGCAAGAAGAGGTTAAGCAAAGGACCACTAGTTACTTCAACAAGCATGTGCGCAAAGAGAAATTTGCTCCAGGGAACCTGTTACTGAAAAAGCCGTCTCTGCCGCCGATGGAAAAGCTATCAGGATGCTGAATCAAACCTAAAACGGCCCATACATCATCCATAGAGAGTGGGACCCAAAGTTTATAAACTAAGGATGTGCAGGGAAAGACGTTCCTCAAACCTAGAGTGGCGACGGCCTAAAGAAATTCTTCCCTTGGAGATGTCACAATTTTCATATAACATTTTTTATCTTTCAAAAAGCTTAATGCAACTTTTTTTTTATTATTTTATATTTCATCTAAAAGTACAAGATTATGCATATTCAATGTCATTAACAACGCTTTCCATTTTTTTTTTTATGTTCGAGGAACTGACGCGAACACTTAGGGAACTGACACAATTATGTTGGTGCAATTGACTCATTTGTATTTTCGAAAGACAGGCTTCATTAAGTAGCCTATGGGATCTACCGACATTCGACAACGACAAACTCTGCGAGGGGTATGCAAATTGTCATCTTGCGCCCTATCCTACATGTTAGCACCTGACAGCGACAAGCGAGGGATGCCTAACTATTACATGTGGCCTATGAGACGTATCGGCACCCTGTAGCGACAAGCTCCGCGAGGGGTGTGCGGATGATCATCCCGCACCCAACTTTAAAGGAGATCATTATGGCCCATGGGACATACCGTCACTCGACAGTTACAAGCTCCGCGAGGGGTGTGCATACGCTCGTCCTGCGCCCTATTCTAAATGTTAGCACCCGACAGTGATAAACTCCACCAGGAGTGTCTGACTGCTAAATGTGGCTTATGGGACGTATCGGCAACCATCAGCGACAAGTTCTGTGAGGAATGTTTGAACGATTGTCCTGCACCCAACTTTAACATCAAGTGGCCTATGGGATGTATATGCATCCGGTAGCGACAAGCTCTGCGATGGGTGTACAAACGATCGTCCTGAGTCCTATTTATAAACGTTAGCACTCGACAAGGACAAGCTCCGCAAGGATTGCACAAACGATCGTCCTGCGCCTTAACTATGACATTTACACTCACCAACGACAAGCTCTGCAAGGAACCTATGACAACCATATATATGAAATATATGCACACTCACCAACAACTCATAACACAAAAAATACTTGAGCATTTTCATCAATTAACAGATAAAGGAAAAAGAAACCAGGATAATGAAACCCTCGACCTTAAAAAGAATTTTTTTTTTTCTATATTCTGACAACACATTTTGCAAGTTACAAATATGGATTCCCGTTACAAAAAAACAAAAAAAAAAAGAGAAGAAAGAGAAACAAAAAAATAGTAAAACTATTTTACATCTAGGCATTTGAAGATTCGCCAGTCTCCCGTCCTGGTCCCTTTGGTGCCAGTTCTTGTTATGCAGAGTCCTCGCTCAAAGAATCTGAAAGGAGTTTTCTAAATTCCTCCATATTCTGTCACTTGGGGTCCACCAGCTTGTGCTTCACAAACCTCTCGATCTTCAAGGAGGTACCAACTGCAATGTGGCGACAAAGGCCCTCAACATGCGCCTCCCTAATGACCATCGAAGACATTTTTTCTTTAAGCTCCTTATTCTTATTTAGAAGAGCGACCATGTCTTTCTCATGTTGTTGGGCGTCCATTTGTTGCCCCTCGATGAGGAGCTTCAACTGCCCTTTCACTGTAGCCATCTTCCGCTCTAGCTTGCAGACTTTCGAGGCAGATCGCCCGACGTATGTCTGGCAAGTCTTTGTTCGATTGATTCATGGTCCGATAAAGTCCCCTCAATTGTTCTGAAGGCTGATGATCGTCCCGAGGGACTTCCTTTTGTCATCTTTTGTCAATCGTTTGGCTAAGGTATTTTCTACTTCGTTGTTTATCTGAAACGATCGTCAATTACTACGTACAATCGGTTGTTCTTCCTTCCTAGGTTGCCCATTTATATTGAGATTCATGCGGACACAATTTAACGTGTACAGAAATATTCGCCAATAAAAAATTAAGGCTTGTATTATTTGATTAAAGTTGAAAATCAAACCAATCCAAGCCAAATTTGATTGATTTAGTTTGGTTTTAAAAATACATTTCAAATTTTTTTTTTTATATTTAAAATCTCATTATTCAATTTTTTGTTATTGATTTGGTTTTAGTTTTCATTTGTTCAAACAAACCAAACAGAACCAAAAAATATAAAATTAAATGGTGGATTCATGAATTAATATTTCAACTAATGATTAAATTTATTTTTGTTTATGCCCTAATCATTGAAATTTTGATTGGTTTTGTTTTCTGAATTATAGATTTTAGTTGCAATTAGTTTAACTAATTTAAAAATTGTTTAATCCGAATGGGCTAAATGCTCACCTCTATTAGAATTCCACTTTTCATGATTGTTTTTCTTTTTCTTCCTTTAAAAAAAAAAAAAAGATATTGCAACCAATTTGTAATTGGACAAACTTTTGCACGAGGAGAATTATCCCAAACGTACTCTTCCAAGTCTTTTCTTGTAGTGCTTGCAATTATTTGTAAAATTAATACAGAAATTATTGTTGGAAAATTAGACTTTTAAAAGATTTTTTTGTGGCGAAAGATCTCTCTTAATAGTTGCTCTCAATTTTGTCTACATGCGTGAGCTTTCTGCTTAATTTAACATGGCATGAGAATTTGACGCAAATTAAATTGAATTTAGACGATTTTTTTTTAATCGATAGCTACAATTTCATATGTAACTTACACAACTTATTTAAAGTTTATTTCTTTTTCCTCTTTAATCTTCACAGATCCCAAAGAGACATTATAACCCCTACAACATAAGGATGATTAAAATAATATGTATAACATATATACATAATGCCGCCAAAGCAGTAGGATGATTAAAATTCTTCAACGACTGCTTATGGAACTTTTAGACGGCTAGTTTTGTAAATGATCACCGTTCAATGCATTTTTTTTAACAAGACAATTTTTTGCATGAGAGGAATCATCTCAACGGAAAAATATGATCGTTTGCCTTAAACCTCTCAAGTTAATCCTAAAAACTTTTTTTTAATATGAGTTGTAGATGATTATTTCAATCTCAATTTAAACAAATGATGGCTCATTTGGCTCTTAAATAAATATTGGAATTGAAACTTATTAATTCGGCACTTTTATCTCAAACATACTCTTCTATTGTTGAAAAAAATTAGACTTTGATACATACAATGTCATGAATCTTTTCCCTTCAAAACTAAAGTTTTTTTTTTTTCCCAATTCTAACTGTGAAAATACTCATAATCACCCGAAGAAAAGTTAAATATGAAAAAATAAAAATAAAAATAAAAACATAAGATAACGTACATTTTATTGCATAAGAGTTATGTGAAGACAAAGTGCACACCCAGTAGCAATAACTGAGAGCATTGTTCAGGCTCAAAGGAATCACTCATCGTTGAGATAACAATAAACATGTGCAGGTGAAGACAGTTGCTCGAATAGTTGAAGGCGATCCCGGGAAGGTCATCTGCAGAGAGTCCGATCGTCTCAAGCCGGCTGCAGTTGTTCTCGGAACTCGCGGAAGGGGGATAATTAAAAGGTAAGTACAACCTCCCACCCCCCAAATTGTTACAATTATTGTTCCAGTTTCTGCTAAATTTACATAGAAAATTTTACATACATACCCTTTAATTTCTGTGTTTACATATCTTAACTCTTGAACTTACAATTTTCTCGTGCATGCCACCTTACCTATGCAGCACAGTGTATTTTGGGTGGCATAAACGTGAAAAAAATAGAGTTAAGATGACAGATATGAAAATACATAGAATTGGGGCTCTGGTGGTATGAATGTAAATGCCCCATTTACGTATGGGTTATTGCTTTGCAGTGTTCTAAAGGGGAGTGTTAGTGAATACTGCTTCCACAACTGCAAGTCTGCACCAGTCATCATCGTCCCAGGAAAAGGTATATAAATCTCTTTCTCTCTCTCTCTATCTACATGTCCAGACTGACCAACTAAACTACCTCATTTTGTGACAACAGAGGCCGGCGAGTCATCAGTTATCTAAATTGAAGCACAACTTCTGATGCATCATCAACATCTGACTTAACGGTCATGTTCTAGAAATGTAAAACAAACTGTTTTTTTTTTTTTTTTTTTTAACTTCTATTCATAAAATTTGCAAATGTACTTTTCAAATTTGCAAATGTGCTTGTTGTAATCAATGCACCTGAACCATACTTTTTATTCAGACTGCGGGAGATGAACAGGATTTACCTGATCTCTAAACCTCCCCTACCAACCATCCTTCTTTATATTCTTCTTAACTGCTTGATGGCGAGGGATCGACTGAGCCGCCATCAGACCCACCTTGACCGACTCGGATAGAGTAAAACCTCGCTCCTCCATCGCATTAGACACCCTCTTCGCATCATTCAATAACCTAGCCGCCACAAGTCCACCCATAACCCGCTCGAATTGATCCCCCGTCATCACATCCTTTCTTTCTTCAAGAATCTTCAACGACTGTCGAGCATTTTGCTCCTTCCCCACTCTTGAATACATATCGCATAAACTAACATGAACCTCCAATGGAAGGTCCTCCCCACTCTCCTTCATTTTCTTCACCAACAACTCCACCTCTTCCACAAGTTTCAATCTCCCAAACCAGTCCACCAAAACCGAATTTGTTACAATGCCCGGCTGGAACACATCTTTCTCGAGTTTAAGCAATAGATCAACAGCTTTATCCAACATATTCTTCTTCTCATATGCCGAAATCATACTAGCCACACAACCATCATCCGGCTTTATATTCGCCCTCCTCATGTCATCAAAGTGCCCTCGAGCTTGATCAGGATCCCCGGCCCGTGAATACGCCTCAATGAGCAACTTATACGACTCAAGATTGGGTTCAATCCCTGCGAATTGCATAGTGTAGACGATTCTCCGGGCACCATCGACCTGGCCGCTCCCGGAGAAAGCTCGGAGCACCTGTAAATAAATCTCTCTCGTGGGTTTCACGTCTCGTTCCTCCATCTCTCTGATCAGAGACTCGGCTTGTTTCGGTTGGCCAGCATTCACGTATGCGGTGATCATAGATTTGTAGACTCTTAGGTCTGGTTGGAAGTTTTGTTGGCTTAGGGTTTGGAATGCTTCCTTGGCTTTGTTGAGATCGCCGGCCTTGCTGTACATATGGACTAAGACTATGGATGTGAGCACATCGGGCTGGATGCCTTTCTCAAGCATCTTGTTGAGGATTCGCTCAGCGTCTGGAATGTAGCTCGATTGGGAATGGGCGTTAATGAGTTTCGAGTAGTCGCGGATGTTCGGATCAAAGGTTTGTTCGTCGAGGAGGAGTTCAGCTGCCTGTGTCAATGTTGATCATGTTGAAAAGAAGGCTTAGAATGTTTTGGCGACATGAGTAGGATTACTAAAATGGGAAAATAAAGTAAATAATTATAAAAAAATCAACGTAAATAAATAAATGAATAATGGTCTGCTGGCATAAGCAAATTGATTTTATTACGGTTCTTTCATGCTTTTCAAAAATTACAAGGTAAGCAGTTTTTCAATGTCAAATATTCTGATCGAGATATTTAACAAAAAAATTATTGATTCTCATTTTTTCAATGAAAAAATTTTTACATTATTCATAATAACTTTCAAAATTTATCGTTGGAATGTGTTATTTAACCTTTTTTTAAAAAAAAAATCTATAATATTCATAAAAATTTAATTTTGTATTTTATTTATATTGTTTACGCTTTAAATTTAAATAAAATATGCTTGTTATATTAAAAAAAAATCAACATATTTTTTAAATACCAATAATAACTAATTGTTTTGAGAGTTTTGAAAGGAAATTGATTTATTAAGAAAAATACAAAACATGAAAAACATGATAAATAAACATAGCTAAAGAAAATGTAAAATTAAAAATCAAAAGCAAGATTTACATACATACTTGTCAATCATTATATATTGGCATGTTTTAACACCTAAATTTCGATTTTTTTAATATTCGACATCTTTACCTATACATCAAAAAAGATAATTAACTTTTTTTAAAGTTCCGATGTGACATGTAACATGAAAGATTTGGTGACATAAATGTAAAAACCAAAGTTTAGATGGTAAATGTGTAAATATATAAGAATTGGGTGATATGTATGTAATGCCCCCAAAACAAAACTGAGCTGCAGCAAAATTCCACTTGTTTTCATCAATACTACACAATTACAAACCTACAAACGAGACTACGATTCTAAACATCTGTTAGTTTCAAATCTTTAATGAGAGGGATTCAAACAGCGCATGCAAATCGATTCAATGATCAGCATAGGAATATTATTGATAAATTGTAACCTCAAAAACATGCACAAATCATTTTTATTTTCTCTTCTCTTCTTTGAAAATCAAGGTTCTGTCCGTCGATCAAAACATAGAAAATTCTGCAGTGTATAATAGCTATTACTGATTACGATTCAAAGGTTACCAGCACTCACGGGCAGAGAACACATTNAAAAAAAAAAAAAAAAAAAAAAAAAAAAAAAAAAAAAAAAAAAAAAAAAAAAAAAAAAAAAAAAAAAAAAAAACTATGGAAATTCAAAACAATCTACATGCCACACTAAGGGTCTGTTTGAGACAGTTTTTTGTTTATTTTTCAAATCCACACCAAAATTCTATTTGGGGAGTTATTTTTATGGTGCTTTTAAATATTTGTTGTAGAAAGTTGTTTTATTCAACCTAAGCAATCAAAGTGAGGTGGCTGTCAGAAAGCTGTGGTCTAAATTTTTTAAAATAAAATAAATTTATAATGACCTCAATAGATTTTTAAAAAACAGTTTCTTCTGCAGCAACTTTACAGCTATTTCTTCATGTAGTTGCAGTTGTCTCAAAAAAACCCTAAAACACATTCCTAAATAATAAACTCTACGTTTAATTCCATATAACTTTTAGATAATGCCACATTGGTTGGTTGGTTTAAATGATAAATTACATCTTCATCATCAAAATTAGCATCATCATATTTGATGTATGCATTTTCATGATCTATTTTATTTTCTTAATTTTCCAACATTATTTCTAGGGAAATTTAAGCCTATCCCTCAGAATCATTATATATTACATATCAAACACCTAAAATTTGATGATTATAGTATAACATCAGTATCAAAACATATGCAGGAAAATGTATAATTCTTTTTTTAAAAAATAGTAATAGTGATATATTTTAATGTAATGCCAAGTGACGAGTAAATATGAAAATTTAGGTGTTAAATATGCAAAAATATATATTGTAAACAAGAATTGTGTGGTATATAAGTAAATGCCCCTTAATTCTATGAACATGATTTCATAGGTGCGTCTTCTAACCATCCTTATAAATACTCAAAAAGAATTACTCTCATTGTTCCTCTTAACATTTCTAAACTTATCCTTCTTACTTCTCCTAGAATTCATATGGAGCCTCATTTTCTTCAAGCATAAGTTAGCATTTAATCATATTTTAGCTACACTTACATTCAGTAAAACACAATCATTGTAATTTAAATCTTTACAAAAGCTGTCATCAAATCTCTCTAAATTCTCATATCACGTTACACTTTTAGTATTATATATATAACGAATCCGAGGTATGTAAATGTATCACCATCCATTGGACATCATAATATTGGTTGACAATCACTAACATCTAATATACACAATGTGAGCTCCACTACTTCTAAGCGCTTTTACCATCTTATAATTTCTCCATTATTTTAAATTGTCACTTATTTCAATAAAGATCTCACACAAAACTATAAGATAAAGCATCTAACGTTGAAAATCCTTTATCAGACATCTCCATAATCACTTAAAAGATTCATACAATAGTTGGGAACTCTTTACTCGCTAAAGAACAGCCTTTATTAATATTTTTAGTTCCATCATATATTTCTTTGTCAACATCAACATGCACATCCTTCCTCCTCGGCAGGGCTGTTTAAAAAAGTTTGTTATTCATGAACGTGTTTGACTCGTTAAGTAGCTCGTGTTTGAATCATTCTTTAAGAAAAGAAGTGGCTCGGCTTGTTTTAGCACAAAATTAAAAAGACTATCTATGTTTACATGTATTTTAAATCATAACAGCTTGTGTGGTCATGTGATTTTGTGCACCTACTATTGCACAAGAATGGTGCGGGTTCAAATCCAAGTCCCTAAAACTTTTTTTTCTAATAAATTTAATCGAGTCTATTTCGAGCCGAACACAAACCAAGCATGAGCTTGCTCAAGATCAAGCTCAGCTCATTTATAGCTCTACCTTAAATTGGCTTTGAATATATGCCGAAATGTGAGAATAAATATTGAGATTGTAAAAGCAAAAAGTCGACAAGTAATGCTTTATTCAAGCTTACTGATTTATTTCCAAATTGAATTCCACTTGAGCATGATCATCAGTTTTTAAAAATTGTCTAAACTTTCCTATTAGCATATGGAATATTACACATCACTCAATTCTAATGTATTTACAGACGCCGCGATACCTATGCATGAAAAGATCATTTCAAAAGTTAAAATGGTGGTTTTTTTTTTTATATATATGATGTGAAAGACTTGGGTGATATAAATTTAAATGTTAGATATGTAAATGCATAGGAATTTGGTGGTATGCATATAAATGCCTTTAATTATAAACATTTAGCCATAATCAAATTTTAATCAAATCTAACTAATTATATCTACAATAATATTGAAAAATATACATACCCTAACTACAAAAAATGCATTTCATTTTGGATAAAATAAATCAATATGGCTTAAATCT
This sequence comes from Phalaenopsis hybrid cultivar, assembly GCA_002079205.1. NCBI lineage: Eukaryota > Viridiplantae > Streptophyta > Magnoliopsida > Asparagales > Orchidaceae > Phalaenopsis > Phalaenopsis hybrid cultivar. The sequence goes on along the minus strand of JXCR01057401.1, from coordinate 498,788 downwards.
AACTTAATTTTATTTCATAATCTAATAACTTTATCATTTCTGCATCTGTAATAATATATATCTTCCAAAAATAAAGATTCAAACAACAAGCTAACTTCATGCTCATCTACTCAAAATGACAGACCAAACGGTGGCATGAGTTATAAAATTTAATCAAATCAAGCAATAATCGGCCCACTAAGTCAACAGGTTCAATAATAGCCTAAAATAAGCTAGTCGGATACAATAAGCCTAAACCCAAGGCCCAAGCACCGTAAATGGACTTGTATCCATACACCCGCAATGGACCCCCCACCATTCAAAACATGTGCAACAATCAATGCTTTGAATTAATAAATCATCAGGTTATTCCTAAATCCCCAAAAAATTTGTAACCCGGCTCATTATATCTCTATTATTCTTTAGCTTAGCAACGCTAAATTTTAGCTTTCATTCATCGCTTCATACATAATTCATAGAGTAAATGCTAGCTAAGTTTATCCTCTTACAGCATGACGCTACACATAATCGATGACAGATTTACATGGACAAAGGGAGTAAAACCAATTTGCCAAAAGAAGGAATTAAAGCTAGAATTCTTTAAATTTTTTATAAAGCATGAATTAGAACATCGTTTTAAATGATGGGCAACACTTCGAGAGATGTCACGCAAAAAAAGTAATGCTGAGTCAACGAACTTGAGTTCTAATATAGAGTCCAAAAGTATCCCAATTTTCTACTAACTCTTTCTCAATCCACCGCACTTCTGCTACGTAGCAACTTCACTCTCGAGGGTCTTACAAACTCACATAAGGGCAATCACATCGTTAAAAGTTGCTGAAAAATGGTGTTTCTCATCGCATTGTCGCTACCTCAATATGACAGCCATGATAATGTTATGATTGGAGACGAAATGGGCTACTCATAATAAATCATATGGATTCTAGCTCTTTGCCACGTACTCTTATTATTTTTAAATAATGTCCTTTATAAGAAAGAAGAAAAAAAACATTATTTCATATAACAATTTTTTCATTCTAATTACGTATGGAGAAATTAAACAAGGCACGATCCTTTTTTTCAACTTAAAAGATAGAATATATGAGCAGACAAGCTCTTCACTCCAATCACCGCCAATTGTTGTTTTTCGAGTGTCAACATTGCTCTATCCAAGCAAATTCATAAATTAGGACATCTATAAATGTCAATTCTCAAGCATAATCTCATAATTCAATCATGATTTATCATCATCCCTGCTACTATTAACTCTCCATTGCAGAGCATGTCGGTGCAACAACAATCATAAACTCTCATTGCCTATCTCCACTATTTTATCTTCTCAGTTTCTTGAAATAGTATTCTCAGTAACGGACCTCGCCCATGCAATCATTTTTGGATTGCTTTTCCAAACACACCTAGCATTATCCACTTAAACAAATATCTTAAGTTCATGATGCTTATTTCAAAATTAAAGTCTTAGTCAAAAAGCATATTGATCTAAGAATCATGACAATGTGCTACTACAATGGTAGTGAGTATCTAAACTATTAACACATTCATATCCACCAATTGCATCCTCATTTAACCAGCTGCACATCTGAAAATGATAAATTCCTTAAACAACGCTATTGTAATATTTGTTGAAATCTCTCTCCCCCTCTCTCTCTCTCCTCCTCTATTGCATCCATTTTTCCACATAACTATTGGACTGGAGTTTTTGCACCGATAGTCTGCCGCATAAATCGTCAGTCTACACTTCATTTCTACAAGTGCCCGCATCATATAACGTGGTAAAACCGCAATCTCTTGGAATGCCAAAAAATAAAACACCATGGCTCACTACCCCCCACCAAGTTGGAATATCACTCTATTTCCACCATAGTTGCTAAGCTTTGTTGTGTCAACTCCCTATTTCATTGAACTTGACATTCACCTTCCTTGGGCCTTGGTAATGTGTACAAAAAGTATATGCCATTCATCTATACTTAAGCGATATCTTTCATTCTCGGACGAAACAAGCAACTATTGTTTATCACGCTATTTGAAAATAAATACAAAATGAAACCTTGAATGTGGCCCAGGATTCATAAGGATCAACTAATAAATAATCTCACCATACTAATTTCAAGCACTCTGTTACGAACCTCGTTAAAAGTTGCTGAAAAATGGTGTTTCTCATCACATTGTCGCTACCTCAATATGACAGCCATGATAATGTTCTGATTGGAGACGAAATGGGCTACTCATAATAAATCATATTGATTCTAGCCCTTTGCCACGTACTCCTATTATTTTTTAAATAATGTCCTTTATAAGAAAGAAGAAAAAAAAACATTATTTCATATAACAATTTTTTCATTTTAATTATGTATGGAGAAATTAAACAAGGCACGATCCTTTTTTTCAACTTAAAAGATAGAATGTATGAGTAGACAAGCTCTTCACTCCAATCACCGCCAATTGTTGTTTTTCGAGTGTCAACATTGCTCTATCCAAGCAAATTCATAAATTAGGACATCTATAAATGTCAATTCTCAAGCATAATCTCATAATTCAATCATGATTTATCATCATCCCTGCTACTATTAACTCTCCATTGCAGAGCATGTCGGTGCAACAACAATCATAAACTCTCATTGTCTATCTCCACAATTTTATCTGCTTAGTTTCTTGAAATAGTATTCTCAGTAACGGACCTCGCCAATGCAATCATTTTTGGATTGCTTTTCCAAACACGCCTAGCATTATCCACTTAAACAAATATCTCAAGTTTATGATGTTTTTTTTCAAATTTAAAGTCTTAGTCAAAAAGCATATTGATCTAAGAATCATGACAATGTGCGACTACAATGGTAGTGAGTATCTAAACTATTAACACATTCTTATCCACCAATTGCATCCTCATTTAACCAGTTACACATCTGAAAATGATAAATTCCTTAAACAACGCTATTGTAATATTTGTTGAAATCTCTCCCTCTCCCCCCTCTCTCTCTCCCCCTCTCTCTATTGCATCCATTTTTCCACGTAACTATTGGACTGGAGTTTTTGCTCCGATAGTCTACCGCATAAATCGTCAGTCTACACTTCATTTCTACAAGTGTCCGCATCATATAACGTGGTAAAACCACAATCTCTTGGAATGCCAAAAAATAAAACACCATGGCTCACTACCCCCACCAAGTTGGAATATCACTCTATTTCCACCATAGTTGCTAAGCTTTGTTGTGTCAACTCCCTATTTCATTGAACTCGACATTCGCCTTCCTTGGGCCTTGGTAATGTCTACAAAAAGTATATGCCATTCATCTATACTCAAGCGATATCTTTCATTCTCGGAAGAAACAAGCAACTATTGTTTATCACGCTATTTAAAAATAAATACAAAATGAAACCTTGAATGTGGCCCAGGATTCATTAGGATCAACTAATAAATAATCTCACCATACTAATTTCAAGCACTTTGTTACGAACCTCTATCCCAAGCAAGGATGAGCCATATCCTTTTATCCATGGAAAAGAAGATTCTAGAAAAAGCTAGAAAGAAGAAAAATAATCTAAGAAATTCTAGAAAGTTTCACATAATTTAAAAAATATGTTGAAACAAGCAAGCTTCAAGAGAGCTCTAGAATATTCTAGAAAGTCCTAGAATCCTGTATATGTAAAGAATAATGTAGAACTATCTAGAAACTC
>JXCR01057401.1:461359-487589 GCA_002079205.1 Phalaenopsis hybrid cultivar | reverse complement strand
CAATATTTTAAGAATATATTGTTTTATATATATATATATCAATCTATATATAATTATTTAAAGAATGGGTGAGGGCATGAGGTCCCAAACCCACCCTATTGGCTCAACTAACGTCAGGTCAAGGGAAACACGTGCGCCTAAATATTAGAGTACCCCCTCCTTAAGGCAACACTTGTCGGAGGCGGGATTCGAACCCCAGAGCGAAGGGGATTGATAACGCTGAAGCGGATGATCTACCAACTGACCTATTAATGCGACCTATATATATATGTGTGTGTGCATGTAAATATAAGCATTGCATGCAGTATGCCAAGAAAATTATCTTATATTTTTATGTGTATACATAAACTAAGGGTCTGTTTGGGGCAGCTTATTTTGTGTGGTGACGTTTTGAAAACACACCTAACATGTTTCGGTAAATTGTGTTTTGACATCTTATGCATTTTGAAAACATTGAAAGCAGTGTTTCCACACCACACCTAGATAGGTGTGGTGGCAGTGGTATGGCTTTTCTATATAAAAAAAAAATTATAATAGCCACTGCACCTAGCTTATCAGCTTATCAACATATTATTCAATAAGATGCAACTGCCCCAAACAAATCCTAAATTTAGTATTCCAAACAAATATGCCAAAGTACTGCATATTTACGCAATTAAACCCCATCAATTTTATAAACTATTTCTTAATCATGCCAAAAGCTTATCCTATAGAACACGAGTACCGCAACTGTGCAATTAGGTCCTAGAAAGAGAATGGTTGTTATGATCTTTCCCGATCTAAAGAAAAAGAATTGTTTCAATAGATTCTCAAATAGATTTTCTTTGGCCCACCCCACCTCCTTACCACATGAAATATTTTGTCATACATATAGGGGGCCTAACATAAATAATAAATAATTCGATTGCAAAAATTCAAAAGCACAAAAAGGCCTTAAAGATTGTAAGGAGAAAGTGCTTGTGGATGAGTTGAGAAAGCCACCTTTTTAAAATTTTCTTATTATTACATACATACATATATATATAAAGTGTTTGTTTGTTCAGTGACGCCAGCCGTGACATATTGGTAGAGCAGCATATTTGAAGGTCATAAGTCCTCTCAGGCCACGGGTCTAAATCTCTCTTTGACCAGTTTGTGAGTAGTGAGGGCGGTCCCCGAATAATTAAGCACATGAGGGTGGTTGGGGGCTCGTATAATAGCCTCAGACCATTCTTCTTAAATATATATACAGAGAGAGCGAGTGAGAGAACTTTCATTTTCGAGTGGATATAAGCTCCATTAGTTCAAAAGTTAACATTTTCTCTCTTTCACCTTGAAAATAAAAAGAAAAAAAGATAATGTATTAATAATGAACAATAGATAAAATTGTATATTAAAAAATGATTCTATTAATCAGAGCGTAACCACAGCACAAGACGAAGATAAGATGATGAAATAGATTTAGGTAATGTAAGATTATGTCATGAAGAGTAGAAGATGTATTAATTATATCAAAAGATAAAATTAATTAATCTAAAGTATTAAAAAAAAGAAGAGAGATAGGACTTGATATGGTGAAAACCTCCATTGAAATTATAGTTAAATAAATCCACAAATAAAATAAATGAACAAGTAAAATTGATGTAATTATTGATTTAATGAAAAATTAGTCATTCATAAAAAATAATTTGAATAAGAACATTGAGATATCATATAATACCATTAATTGCATCATATGAAGAATGATATGTTTCGAAGAAATATGTATTAACAACATGATCACATAAATATTATTTTACAAAAATATGGCTAAAAATATTTAACATAAATATTTGATAAAGAATTTTTGTAAATTACAATAGTCAAATTAGCATCATGGCCAGCAATCTAAGTAGAAAGTCTCACATCTCCTTCTTCAAAATTGCATGGTGAATAGCAATCTGCATGATTAAAAACAATACATTAAAATACTTCTAAAAATTACAAACACACACACACACACACAGAGTTATATATATATATATATATATATGCAAGAACATTTTTGCCTGATAAAGATTGTAATGGCAACTGATGGAACTCTAAATCACAAATGTTCTGAGAATTGCCATCCCAACTTGATCTGTGAACCTAAAAATGCAAGTATGAAGAAATACAATTAATTGATCATATAATAGCTATAAAATAGTATGAATTTAAATTGAGCTAATTTCATAAACTACCACGAAATAATAATAATATAGAAATAATTACATTGACGGATGGATCCAACAATGTATCGTGAACATTAAGAGGTGAGCTCAAGCTCTGTCGAATTGCCAAATCGAAAAAATGTACGCCGATATCGAGCCCGCAACTTGGAGCCATTTGATGATGCATTGGATTAATTTGAATGTAGTTAGGCTCAACCAGCTCAGGTGACACATTAACCCTAGTCATGCTAGGGTTACAGCCCAAGTTCACCTACATAACAAATTAACATATTAATTATATATATATTTTTATAATACTCTGGAATCACAAACATATATATGAAAAATTGCTTGTCATTTTTTATATAGTGAGCAATTATGTATAGTATTTTTCTTGTAGATTTGAGTGTTTTACATGCAATTATGACAGTTTAGGTATCACATATGTAAACACAACATAATTATGTAATATAATTACATTATTTACANCTTCTCATATGCCGAAATCATACTAGCCACACAACCATCATCCGGCTTTATATTCGCCCTCCTCATGTCATCGAAGTGCCCTCGAGCTTGATCGGGATCCCCAGCCCGTGAATATGCCTCGATGAGCAACTTATACGACTCAAGGTTGGGTTCAATCCCCGCGAATTGCATAGTGTAGACAATTCTCCGGGCACCATCGATCTGGCCGCTCCCGGAGAAAGCTCGGAGCACCTGTAAATAAATCTCTCTCGTGGGTTTCACATCTCGTTCCTCCATCTCTCTGATCAGAGACTCGGCTTGTTTCGGCTGGCCAGCATTTACGTATGCGGTGATCATAGATTTGTAGACTCTTAGGTCTGGTTGGAAGTTTTGTTGGCTTAGGGTTTGGAATGCTTCCTTGGATTTGTTGAGATCGCCGGCCTTGCTGTACATATGGACTAAGACGATGGATGTGAGCACGTCAGGCTGGATGCCTTTCTCAAGCATCTTGTTGAGGATTCGCTCCGCGTTTGGAATGTGGCTGGATTGGGAATGGGCGTTAATGAGTTTCGAGTAGTCGCGGATGTTTGGATCAAAGGTTTGTTCGTCGAGGAGGAGTTCAGCTGCCTGTGTCAATGTTGATCATGTTGAAAAGAAGGCTTAGAATGTTTTGGCGACGGGAGTAGGATTACTAAAATGAGAAAATAAAGTAAATAATTCTAAAAAAATCAACGTAAATAAATAAATGAATAATGCTCTTCTGGCAAAAGCAAATTGATTTGATTACAGTTCTTTCATGCTTTTCAAAAATTACAAGATAAGCAGTTTTTCAATGTCAAATATTCTGATCGAGATATTTAACAAAAAAATTATTGATTCTCATTTTTTCAATGAAAAAAATTTTATATTATTCATAATAACTTTCAAAAATTATTGTTGGAATGTGTTATTTAACCTTTTTTTTTAAAAAAAATCTATAATATTCATAAAAAATTTAATTTTGTATTTTTTTATAATGTTTACGCTTTAAATTTAAATAAAATATGCTTGTTATATTAAAAAGAAATCAATATGTTTTTTAAATACTAAAGATAACTAATTGTTTTGGGAGTTTTAAAAGGAAATTGATTTATTCAGAAAAAATACAAAATATGAAAAACATGATAAATAAACATAGCTAAAGAAAATGTAAAATTAAAAATCAAAAGCAAGATTAACATACATACTTGTCAATCATTATGTATTGGCAAATTTTAACACCTAAATTTCGATTTTTTAATATTCGACATCTTACCTATACATCAAAAAAGAGAATTAACTTTTTTAAAGTTCCGATGTGACATGTAACATGAAAGATTTGGTGACATAAATGTAAAAACCAACGTTTAGATGCTAGATGTGTAAATATATAAGAATTGGGTGATATGTATGTAAATGCCCCCAAAACAAAAAATGAGCAGCAGCAAAATTCCACTTGTTTCATCAATACTACACAATTACAAACCTACAAACGAGACTACGACTCTAAACATCTGTTAGTTTCGAATCTTTAATGAGAGGGATTCAAGCAGCAAATGCAAATCGATTCAATGATCACAGCATAGGAATATTATTGATAAATAGTAACCTCAAAAACATGCACAAATCATTTTTATTTTCTCTCTTCTCTTCGTTGAGAACCAAGGTTCTGCCCGTCGATCAAAACATTAAAAATTGTGCAGTGTACAATAGCTATTAATGATTTAGGATTCAAAGGTCACCAGCACTTAAGGGCAGAGAACAGTCTAGCCAAACCAAAAAACATAAAAAAAAAAAACTAAGGAAATTCAAAACAATCTACATGCCACACTAAGGACCTGTTTGGTACAGTTTTTTTGTTTATTTTTTTCAAACCTTCACCAAAATTCTATTTGGGGAGTTGTTTTTATGGTGCTTTTAAATATTTGATGTAGAAAGTTGTTTTATTCAACAAATGCAATCAAAAGTATGGTGGCTGTAAGAAAGTTGTCGTCTAAATTTTTGAAAATAAAATAAATTTATAATGAACTCAATAGATTTTTAAAAAACAATTTCTGAAAAAACTTTACAGTTGTTTCTTCAGATAGTTGCAGTTGCCTCAAACAAACCCTAAAACACATCCCTGAATAATAACCCCTAATTCCATATAACTTTTTGATAATGCCACATTGGTTGGTTGGTTTAAATGATAAATTACATCTTCATCATCAAAATTAGCATCATCATATTTGATGTATGCATTTTCATGATCTATTTTTCTTCTTAATTTTTCAACATTATTTCTAGGGAAATTTAAGCCTATCCCACACAATTATTATATATTACATATCAAACACCTAAAATTTGATGATTATAGTATAACATCGGTATCAAAACATATGCAGGAAAATGTATAATCCTTTTTTTAAAAATAGTAATAGTGATATTTTTCATGTAATGCCGAGTGACAAGTAAATATGAAAGTTTAGGTGTTAAATATGTAAATATATATATAGTAAACAAGAATTGTGTGGTGTGCAAGTAAATGCCCCTTAATTCTATGAACATGATTTCATAGGTGCGTCTTCTAACCATCCTTATAAATACTCAAAAAGAATTACTCTCATTGTTCCTCTAAACATTTCTAAACTTATCCTTCTTACTTGTCCTAGAATTCATATGGAGCCTCATTTTCTTTGAGCATAAGTTGGCATTTAATCACATTTTAGCTACACTTACATTCAGTAAAACACAATCATTGTAATTTAAATCTCTACAAAAGCTGCCATCAAATCTCTCTAAATTCTCATATCACGTTACACTTTTAGTATTATGTATATAACGGATCCGAGGTATGTAAATGTATCACCATCCATTGGACATCATTTTATCTTGAAATAATATTGGTTGACAATCACTAACATCTAATATACACAATGTGAGCTCCACTACTTCTAAGCGCTTTTATCATCTTAAAATTTCTCCATTATTTTAAATTGTCACTTATTTCAATACAGATCTCACAGAAAACTATAAGATAAAGCATCTAACGTTGAAAATCCTTTATCAGACATCTCCATAATCACTTAAAAGATTCATACAATAGTTGGGAACTCTTTACTCGCTAAAGAACAGCCTTCATTAAAATTTATAGTTCCATCATATATTTCTTTGTCAACATCAACACACACACATCCTTCCTCCTCGGTAGGGCTGTTTAAAAAAGCTCGTTATTCATGAACGTGTTTGACTCGTTAAGTAGCTCGTGTTTGAATCATTCTTTAAGTAAAGAAGTGACTCAGCTAGTTTTAGCGCAAAATTAAAAAAACTATCTATATTTACATGTATGCTTAAATCATAACCGCTTATGTGATAATGTGATTTTGTGACCTACTATTGCACAAGAATGGTGCAGGTTCAATCCAAGTCCCTACAACTTTTTTTCTAAAAAAATTTAATCTAGTCTATTTGGAGCCGAACACAAACCAAGCATGAGCTTGCTCAAGCTCAAGCTCAGCTCATTTATAGCTCTACCTTAAATTGGCTTTGAATATATGCCGAAATGTGAGAATAAATATTGAGATTGTAAAAGCAAAAAGTCGACAAGTAATGCTTTATTCAAGCTTACTGATTTATTTCCAAATTGAATTCCACTTGAGCATGATCATCAGTTTTTAAAAATTGTCTAAACTTTCCTATTAGCATATGGAATATTACACATCACTCAATTCTTATGTATTTACAGACGCCGCGATACCTATGCATGAAAAGATCATTTCAAATGTTAAAATGGCGGTTTTTTTTTTTTGATATGATGTGAAAGACTTGGGTGGTATAAATTTAAAAGTTAGATATCTAAATGCATAGGAATTAGGTGGTATGCATATAAATGCCTCTTAATTTAATTATAAACATTTAGCCATAATCAAGTTTTAATCAAATCTAACTAATTATATCTACAATAATATTGAAAAATATACATACCCTACCTACAAAAAATGCATTTCATTTTGGATAAAATAAATCAATATGGCTTAAATCTAACTTAATTTTATTTCATAATCTAATAATTTTATCATTTTTGCATCTGTAATAATATGTATCTTTCAAAAATAAAGATTCAAATAATAAGCTAACTTCATGCTCATCTACTCAAAATGACAGACCTAACGGTGGCATGAGTTATAAAATTTAATCAAATCAAGCAATAATCGGCCCACTAAGTCAACAGTTTCAATAATAGCCTAAAATACGCTAGTTGGATCCAATAAGCCTAAACCCAAGGCCCAAGCACTGTAAATGGACATGCATCCATACACCCGCAATGGACCCCCCACCATTCAAAACATGTGCAACAATCAATGCTTTGAATTAATAAATCATCAGGTTATTCCTAAATCCCCAAAAAATTTGTAACCCGGCTCATTATATCTCTATTATTCTTTAGCTTAGCAACGCTAAATTTTAGCTTTCATTCATCGCTTCATACATAATTCATAGGGTAAATGATAGCTAAGTTTATCTTCTTACAGCATGACGCTACACATAATCGATGACAGATTTACATGGACAAAGGGAGTAGAACCAATTTGCCAAAAGAAGGAATTAAAGCTAGAATTCTTTAAATTTTTTATAAAGAATGAATTAGAACATCGTTTTAAATGATGGGTCCTATCAAACAAATATCAACACTTCGAGGGATGTCATGTAAAAAAGTATCCCAATTTTCTACTAACTCTTTCTCAATCCACTACACTTCTGCTTCGTAGCAACTTCACTCTCGAGGGTTTTAAAAACTCACATAAGGGCAATAACATCGTTAAAAGTTGCTGAAAAATGGTGTTTCTCATCACATTGTCGCGACCTCAATATGACAGCCATGATAATGTTATGATTGGAGACGAAATGAGCTACTCATAATAAATCATATTGATTCTAGCTCTTTGCCACGTACTCCTATTATTTTTTAAATAATGTCCTTTGTAAGAAAGAAAAAAAAAAGCATTATTTCATATAACAATTTTTTTCATTCTAATTATGTATGGAGAAATTAAACAAGGCACGATCCTTTTTTCAACTTAAAAGATAGAATGTATGAGCAGACAAGCTCTTCACTCCAATCACCGCCAATTATTGTTTTTCGAGTGTCAACATTGCTCTATCCCAGCAAATTCATAAATTAGGACATCTATAAATGTCAATTCTCATGCATAATCTCATAATTCAATCATGATTTATCATCGTCCCTGCTACTATTAACTCTCCATTGCAGAGCATGCCGGTGCAATAACAATCATAAACTCTCATTGTCTATCTCCACTATTTTATCTTCTTAGTTTCTTGAAATAATATTCTCAGTATCGGACCTCGCCCATGCAATCATTTTTGGATTGCTTTTCCAAACACACCTAGCATTATCCACTTAAACAAATATCTCAAGTTTATGATGCTTTTTTTCAAATTTAAAATCTTAGTCAAAAAGCATATTGATCTAAGAATCATGACAATGTGCTACTACAATGGTAGTGAGTATCTAAACTATTAACACATTCTTATCCACCAATTGCATCCTCATTTAACCAGTTGCACATATGAAAATGATAAATTCCTTAAACAACGCTATTATAATATTTGTTGAAATTTCTCCACCCCCCCCCCCCCCCTCTCTCCCGCTCTCTCTATTGCATCCATTTTTCCACGTAACTATTGGACTCGAGTTTTTGCTCTGATAGTCTACCGCATAAATCGTTAGTCTACAGTTCATTTCTACAAGTGCCGCATCATATAATGTGGTAACACTGCAATCTCTTGGAATGCCAAAAAATAAAACACCATGGCTCACTACCCCCACCAAGTTGGAATATCACTCTATTTCCACCATAGTTGCTAAGCTTTGTTGTGTCAACTCCCTATTTCATTGAACTTGACATTCACCTTCCTTGGGCCATGGTAATGTGTACAAAAAGTATATGACATTCATTTATACTTTAGCGATATCTTTCATTCTCGGACGAAACAAGCAACTATTGTTTATCATGCTATTTAAAAATCAATACAAAATGAAACCTTGAATGTGGCCCAGGATTCATTAGGATCAACTAATAAATAATCTCACCATACTAATTTCAAGCACTCTGTCACGAACCTCTATCCCAAACAAGGATGAGCCATATCCTTTAATCAATGGAAAAGAAGATTCTAGAAAAAGCTAGAAAGAGAAAAATAATCTAAGAAATTCTAGAAAGTTTCACATAATTTAAAAATATGTTGAAATAAGCAAGTTTCAAGAGAGCTCTAGAATATTCTAGAAAGTCCTAGAATCATGTATATGTAAAGAATAATGTAAAACTATCTAGAAACTCATATATTATAATGTAGTCTAGAAAGTTTCATGATGCTTTGGAGAGTAAATGGGCTACTCATAATAAATCATATTGATTCTAGCTCTTTGCCACGTACTCTTCCTATTATTTTTTAAATAATGTCCTTTATAAGAAAGAAGAAAAAAAACATTATTTCATATAACAATTTTTTTCATTCTAATTATGTATGGAGAAATTAAACAAGGCACAATCCTTTTTTTCAACTTAAAAGATAGAATGTATGAGCAGACAAGCTCTTCACTCCAATCACCGCCAATTGTTGTATTTCGAGTGTCAACATTGCTCTATCCAAGTAAATTCATAAATTAGGACATCTATAAATGTCAATTCTCAAGCATAATCTCATAATTCAATCATGATTTATCATCGTCCCTGCTACTATTAACTCTCCATTGCAAAGCATGCCGGTGCAACAATAATCATAATCTCTCATTGTCTATCTCCACTATTTTATCTTCTTAGTTTCTTGAAATAGTTTTCTCAGTAACGGACCTCGCTCATGCAATCATTTCTGGATTGCTCTTTGGATTGCTCTTCCAAACACACCTAGCATTATCCACTTAAACAAATATCTCAAGTTTATGATGCTTTTTTTCAAATTGAAAGTCTTAGTCAAAAAGCATATTGATCTAAGAATCATGACAATGTGCTACTACAATGATAGTGAGTATCTAAACTATTAACGCATTCTTATCCACCAATTGCATCCTCATTTCACCAGCTGCACATATGAAAATGATAAATTCCTTAAAAAACGCTATTATAATATTTGTTGAAATCTCTCTCTCTCTCCCCCCTCTCTCCCTCTCTCTCTATTGCATCCATTTTTCTACGTAACTATTGGACTGGAGTTTTTGCTCTGATAGTCTACCGCATAAATCGTTAGTCTACACTTCATTTCTACAAGTGCCCGCATCATATAACGTGGTAAAACCACAATCTCTTGGAATGCCAAAAAATAAAACACCATGGCTCACTACCCCCACCAAGTTGGAATATCACTCTATTTCCACCATAGTTGCTAAGATTTGTTGTGTCAACTCCCTATTTCATTGAACTTGACATTCACCTTCCTTGGGCCATGGTAATGTGTATAAAAAGTATATGCCATTCATCTATACTTTAGCGATATCTTTCATTCTCGGAAGAAACAAGCAACTATTGTTTATCATGCTATTTAAAAATAAATACAAAATGAAACCTTGAATGTGGCCCAAGATTCATTAGGATCAACTAATAAATAATCTCACCATACTAATTTCAAGCACTCTGTCGCGAACCTCTATCCCAAGCAAGGATGAGCCATATCCTTTTATCCATGGAAAAGAAGATTCTAGAAAAAGCTAGAAAGAGAAAATAATCTAAGAAATTCTAGAAAGTTTCACATAATTCCAAAAATATGTTGAAACAAGCAAGCTTCAAGAGAGCTCTAGAATATTCTAGAAAGTCCTAGAATCATGTATATGTAAAGAATAATGTAGAACTATCTAGAAACTCATATATTCTAATGTAGTCTAGAAAGTTTCATGATGCTTTGGAGAGGACTATAAGTAGAAGCCCCCCCCCCCTCTTCCTCATTTGGATCCATCCAAAGTTCCTAAGCAATCAAGTGTATAATCTCTCATTTCTTAGCGAAGTGTCCATTTCTTCTATAACTTTTCCCTACTCTTTTCCTAGAGAGTTTTGTGTCTTCAAATCCGAACGTTGCAAGGGTTAGGTTGATTTGGTGCTTAAAAAGGGTGCTAAAGCCGTACGGGTGACTAGCGTAAAGTTTGCTTGTGACAACTCGCTTCTCTAAAGTGAGTATTGAGAGCTCAAAAATTTGGAAATCCATTTTGAGAGGGCTTGTAAAACAGTAAATACATGAATACTTAGTTTCCTATAAATTTATTCAATTTTCTACGAGAATTTTCTGTTGCATTTAAAATTGCGATGAAACCCATTTACAATCTTTCAGGATTCTATACATTCTTAATATCTTAATAAAATGATCAAGTCATTATTTAAACCTCTAAATAAACCAGAATAAGCCTAATCACTAAGTGCGCAGAAGGGTCAGTTATACAACCAGTAAATCTTAACTTAAATGTAACTATATATAGATTCTATCAAGATGATCAGAAAACAAAAAAACATACAGAAACCATATAGAGGCTTCTTAATCTTAAAGAAGTACCCATAAAGGTTTTGAAGAAAAAAATTAAAACGATTGCTACTGAAATCATAAAACAAATAAAATGGAGAAGTTCTGGATATCATACCTTGAGGTACAAATCCTCGTTATGCCCCTTGATCCTATCGAGCAATGAAAGCCAGTCAACCCTCCTAGCAGAGAGGGCTTCTTCAAACTCCTTAAATGCAGGTTTCAAATCATCCTTCTCTGGATCCAAACCCATAATCTTGTCCTCCACCCTCTTACTCCTTCCCACAACTGGCCTGGCCTCCTCAGGCACAACATGCTTCTCAGCTTCCTGCAACCTCTCTGAAACCTCAGCCCATTTAGGATCGGACATATCAAGCCCATATATCTTATACCTAATCTTCCCCTTCCTCTGCGGCAGAGCCATTATCTTCGGCCTTTCAGATACTGTAATCAATCCCTTCTCCAACTCTTCCTCCTTCTTAGCCTGTTCGCGCATCCTCTCAAGCTCCTTATAAAATTCCACTTCGTCCATCTTTTCCCTCGCCCATTTGAACCGGAGCTCCCGTAAGAAGTCGCCACGGATGCCAATTTCTCCAGCAAATCGACACATCTGCTTGACTTCATCGCAGTCCATGTACTTACGCAGCTCCGCGCGGACACGATCCCGACGCATAGCTTCGTTCACGGAGGCGCTAACATCCAAAATAGTATTCCATAGATCCTCGCTCAGATCCATCGGAGGCACATCAGCTTCGGCCCCTGAATCGAGGCGATCGACGACGGTCTGGCAGATTATGAGGAGCATGGAGTCCCGCGTGTCGCGGGGGAGACCAGGGTAGGCTTCGGAAATCTTCCCGCGGATGGAATGGACGAATCGGGAGAGGAATTCGTTCATGGCGGCGTCTTCTTCTGTTTCGACGGCTGAGGGAGGTGCCGGAGAGTTAGTGGTGATGGGTTGAAGGAAGCGGGAAGGAAGCGTTTCGTGATGAGTGTTAGGGTCAGAGTTAGGGTTGGTATTTGAGGGAGAGTCATGGATGGATCGGATTAAGTTTTTTCCAGAGAAGAGGAGAGGGAGAGGGAGAGGGAGAGGGAGAGGGAGAGGGTTTCGACAGAGACGGTGGAGGAGCGGGGAGGTTTTAGAGACGAGCTTGGAAGCTACGGTTACCATTGGAATGATGACCGTGAAACCCTAAACTGTAGTGAGAGTCGGACATTCAAAGGTGAGCCGTAGAGTATTTATAGCCGTGGGATATGTCTCCAAAATTTTGAACTTTTTAGATCATTTAATGAAGTGCTTAGTTATTTTAAATTTTTGAAAAATTTAAATACATGTAGCTTAGTGCATGTATATTTATATAGCTAACACCTAAAAATATAAAAATATATATAAGTAAACATAAGTCATCATTTACATAAAAATTATTATTTCACTTTTTAGATGTCACTCTGACTAACAAGTTTAAAGTGGTACAAAAAATTTAAGAGTAATTTCATATAGAACTTTAATGAGGAACAATGTTTTTCTTTATATTTCAATCTCAAACTACACTTGGGTCCTCCCTTTGAAGGTTATTTATTGAGTAGGTGTGAAGCTTCATTAATTATTAATAATAACATGCAAAATTATGTTCTGGCAGATTCTCAATTTCCCCTAAAAGTTGGTTTGCTTAATCCTATTGGTTTGGGAAATTGAATGATTTGGTTGGTCACAAAGCTCATAGTAGTGTATCTGAAGTTCTCTGAATAACACATATGATAACTCTCATCAATGAACAATGTGATATTGGGAAAGATGCGGTTCCTAATGAGGTTAACTTAACAACTGACGTTACTCCAAATGCTGGGTGTTATGTCGACCAATATGAAGTTTATTTCTTCTTCCCCTCTTATGAATCAAGATTGTATGGATGTTTCTTTTTCGGATAAGGATGAAGGGGAATTAGTACCTTCTGTTGCTAATGAGCTTTATAACAAGAACATTCGTAATCTTGATTGTGAGGATATAGATAGTTTTTTTGTGTTATTTCAAAAAGAAAGAACATAAATAATAAAGCTAATGGGCTAACTATATCGCAAGTTAGTTGACAGTCTTCTAACTCTCTATGGATTTTTGTTTAATGTTTAAAGCACTTTTTTGGAATATAAGGGGTATTGGTGCTACCGCATTGTTTTTGTTATTTTTCTCTCTTTTATATTGAATGAGTCGCCAGGTTATCTATCTTCGTAAATTATCTTTTTTGAGTAAATCTCTCTTCTTAATCATATGAATGATCTAGAGAAGAGATGAATCAGAAGATAAAGACATATGATAATGAAGGCAAACTAGAAAAACACCGTGAAGAACTTTCATGAAGTAAGCTTCACGTGATAGCCCAAGAGCATGCGCCCAAACGAGGTTGGGTCGAAAATGTCTTGAGAACATATCCACGAAGAATACCCTATAAAAAAATTGAGGGATTCAAGTGTGTATGTTTATTTGGGGGTCAATAGTAGCTCCTAAAGAGATATATTCCTTTTGGTTAATTACATCTTGGAGGCTTACCAAAAATACTCTCAATAAAATGAGTTCTGATTATATTTAAATGACGCTAGTAAAGGGTTTTACAAATGATGGTTATTTTACACAAGCATCTTGATGCTTTCAAAGCTCTCGCCAAGCCACTTAGCAGAGATCGAGTCTCTCATATCTCAAATGGGTAGCAGCTTATCAATAATCGAGGCCTATGAAATAACCAGACTTACTCATAGAGTCCACAATATGCTTCCAAAGCCTGACCAAGCCATACGGGTAGAGGGTGAATCACTAAATCCCAAATGAAGGGTGTTGTATCCACAATTCGGGCATACGAACAACATCAACGAAGCATTGAAAGGTGCGACATGGCTCAAAGGGGGTCGCAAAAGAAGGAAGAGTAATCAAAATCTTGTAGAGATAACCTAGTTAGAGTACTATGATCCATCATTCTAAGTTATTGGGATCCAAGTTTACTTAATCGTAAAGGTAGTCGACCCAACTCAACCGAAGACCCCCTTGTCAGCAATCTATGAATAACGTCATCCAAGGGGAACTCAATTGCCTTAATTTCAAAAGAAGAAAATTCTAATCCTATAACTCTATGTAGGTCGGAAGAGTAGGTGTGGGACTTATACCTGCAAAAGTGGCAAGAATGTAGTTTGAGTGAAAGAAATGAGAGATACAACTAATAAATCCTGAATGTTCTCGCTAAGGACTTACTTCTTGTCTAGGTCGGGGAAGCCTCTAACACCCTATGCATGCTAAGCAATGACCTAAATATAAAACTTATGTTAAGCTAATCTTGTTGGAGAACCGCGAGCACTTCTTCTCAAGACATGCAATACGATGCAATTATCTAGTTCTAAGCATGGAGGCCCTATTAGGAATGATTTGGGATATAGTCATGTTATGCAAACCATTTTTAAAAATGACTCGAACGCCATGTAGAAAAGTGAAGTGCAGGTTTTAAATAGTTGAATATTTTAATCATAAATTTTAATTAATCTTGACTATTTTATTATGATTTTAATAAAAGTTTTATAATATTAAGGTCCTTAAAGAGCTTAAATTTTAGCCCAAGATTCTTAGACAAACCAAAATAAAAAAGGGTGAAACTTGCAATCACATGTGAAATCAGAAAAGTAAAGCAAAAAGAATTAAAATTATAATATGTGAGTTTTGTTGGGCTTACAACATATTCTAGAAAAGCAAAAATGCGGCCAGACTCTGCATATACATACTTAGTCCTAAATGTTATACATTAATATCAGAATGCAGACTTAATATACGAGAAGTGAACATTTGCTTCTGGTCCCCACTATGTGGTTCCACGTCTCAAGCGCCTAGGAACTCGTGCCCGTATCTTATTTCCGCTACATGACATCTTAAAGTTTTTATTTAATGGGAGATTTTTTGAGTTGTTGTTATGAAGTGAAGTTGTGCAGATATGTCTTACTCTCTTCTCAAGTTATGGTTTTTCTTTCTCTATTGTTCAGTTGTTTTTCTGTCTTTGAAGTCTCAATTTTATTCTTTGGGACAATTTTTTGCTCCATTTTAGTCATAAAAAAAGTGTTGTTGGATTCTAAAGGGTAATCTGTCGTCTTTCCCTTTCTTCCATCAGCGACCCCCCTGGTATATTCAGATTTGTTCTTATTAATTGCTTTATATTGATCAATAGTTTTCCTTCTCTTATGTCATTTTTTCTCGCTTTGTCATTGCTTTGTCATAGGCTTGCAGGTTCAGCTTTTGTTTGCTCCTCCTATCTTCACTTGAGGTTTTCTCTCTCAAAATTTTGGTTGTTTGGCTTACCTCTTTCGGGATTTCTCATTTTTGAGTTTCGTTTGTGTGTGTTGTGCTTCTGAGGGAGGAACCTCTAGGTTTTCTTTGAAGCGAGTTGTATTTTATTTGTTGTAAGAATCCTCCTGTCATTCCTTATAATTTTTATTTTGGATGAATAAAAGTCTCTCTAAGATTTCAAAAAGTAATAATAATAACAATACGTGGTAATTACATATAGAGCACCCTGAACTTTGATATTTAAAAATCAAGCACTCTTTTCATCTATTTTTTAAATTCTCCCTGAAATTTTAAAATTCATGATAAAAATTCAACTCATATTTTTCAATTTTGTCAAATTCTAAATAGTTTGAAATATTAATTTTTCGGGAGTTTTATATGTTATTGTCCCGAAAATTTAAGTAGAAGAAATATAAATTACTTGCGTGCTTGCTTTGTAAATATCTTATGTTTGTTCTTAGTTTCAGATGGTTTTATCCGAAGCTGATATTGAGATGGGCTTTTATACAGATATGGCCAAGATCGTGGTGGACCAAATCTGCTGGGCCTTTAATTGCTAAGTTTGCTTTAAGATTGAATTTATATGGCTGAGGTAATTTCTCTATTGTACGTAAAAAATGTGTCGGCACGAATCTCGAACAAATCAAACAGATTAAGAGACAATAAAGCAAGAACAAGGGGGGCATAGAAGGAAGACCAAAAAGTCTTACTATTACAAGATCAAATGACTTAATTGACCAAGTGCAGATCCCTCAGATCGGGACTCGAAGCCAACCGATTTGTGTCTGTCGAAATGAAAATCATGATATTTTGAGTCGGGAGAAGGCATCAACCCAACTCTCTCCGCAGCATCACCAACCATCTTATACAAGCTTTCAAGTCCCTCCATCAGGACGCCTGGTGCTCAAACTTAATGTACTCCCCGAACACCTCGAAGGATCCTTTTTCGAGGGGCGAGCTACCCATCAAAATATGATGATTCACTCTTTGCCCGACAATCTAATCCAACTTGGCAACAAAAGCTCCCCATTTAGGGGGACGATAATCAACAACCCTATCAGAGAAGCCGACCGATAGACTCAAGTTGACCGAGCTAAGTTCGGATGACCGAAGATCACCATGAGCCAACCAATTAACCCCAAATAGGGGTCTAGGTGAGTTAAGCCTACTCGCGAGCCAGTTCGAGCTCACCTCGATGAGCTCACAAGCCAAGCTCAAGCCAACCCCAACTTGACAAGTTAGCTTGTGAGGACTCGTTTAAGAAAATATTAATATAAAATATGCTCAAAACATATAAAATTTCAATACTTTATCTTTAAGGTATTCAACATGTTAAAAAAAAAACTGTATTGTCTTTTAGAAGATTTTTTATTATTTATCACCTAATTGCTCATTCTATTTGTCATCTTATTATAAATCTAGCTTAAACTAATATCAATTTCTCTCTTTTACATTAAAAAATTCGGCTTGCATGCCGGCTTAAACTCGTAGACTTAAGCTCAAACTTGAGCAAGAAACTCGATAAAATTAAACAAGCTCAAGATTAAGCCGAGGACAGCTCAAGTTCAACTCGACTCGACTTGTTTACACCACTAGCTCCAACTTCGCATTGTCTGACAGACAAGTGTTGTCAGACCAAGGCCCGCTGATCCCAACTGATTGAGTAATAAGATAGCCGAATCAAAGACTCATATATGTAAAACCCCAAAGTAACTGGTAATTCTCCCATATAAAGCGGTACTAGATATATAATTGTGCTCATTGTACCCCATCTCATATTAGCAGGGGATCATTCCTAAGTAAGGGTAATAAAAAATCCAGTCTACTATTCTTTCTAATCATTGGACCATTATATTTACACACTCTCTCACACTCACACTCTCTCTCATGTTTTGCACTGTATTATTTAGGAGCGTCTCCCAGGCAAATTTAGATTCAATATACAGTTTGAAATTGCGTGACTCCCGTACAGATTCAGACTCAATATACAATTGTCTAAAATTTAAGAAGTTCAAATTTAAAATTCGTCTCCCTACAAATTACACATTGGCATATTATGATCATACCTTTCGAAATAAAATAATGTTTAAATCAATTTAAGCCCATAAAATATGTTTTTAATCATTAGTAAACATAATTTCCGTAGACCATTCCTTATTAAAGGCAGCATTTCGTACTAGTGATTTTCGTGTAATAATGAAAGNCAGGTATAATAGTCTTTGGTCATATATATATATATATATATATATATATATAATAAGAGGAAGGACCACTGTCTTGATGAATTCAATCCACTACTATAATAAATATTATTATTTTTTTAAATAACATTTACCTGTTTTGGGAAGAAGCTATCAATGTTGAAATCTNTATATATATATATATATATATATATATATATATATATATATATATATATATATATATATATATATAATAAGAGGAAGGACCACTGCCTTTATGAATTTAATCCACTACTATAATAAGTATTATTATTTTTTTAAAAAAACATTTACCTGTTTTGGGAAGAAGCTATCAATGTTGAAGTCTATCCAAGGATTTACAGTTGCCAACTTCATAGATAAAAACTGTAGATAGACAAAAAGAAGAAGACTAATTAGTAAAAATCTTTCACTAATTATAATTAATTAAGCAACTTATATTAATTACCTCAACCTGTCTCTGTAATGATTGAACGTAGTTGATAATTTCATCAAGCATTCCTGCCTTTCCAGTAATCTTATTACATCCTGGCACCAACCCTTGCAGATACTTCATTCTCTCACTAATTCTCTCTCTCCTCACCTGCAACATTCAAATCAAATTATTTTAATTTAAATTTTGGGCAATATTTTAAGAATATATTATTTTATATTTACTTTCAGCAAATATTTCTATTATTTTTTAAAATAATTTTATAAATATAGATATCCAACTTTGTATTAGATATGTAAATACATAGTAAATTTATAACGTANATTTCATTCTCTCACTAATTCTCTCTCTCCTCACCTGCAACATTCAAATCAAATTATTTTAATTTAAATTTTAGGCAATATTTTAAGAATATATTGTTTTATATTTTCTATTATTTTTAAAAATAAATTTATAAATATAGATATCCAACTTTTGTATTAGATATGTAAATACATAGTGAATTTATAACATCATATATTTAACTCTTAGATTTTCATATTTACATATATTTACCTATATTTAATATTTAGATTATCAAATTTACCTCTTTTCTCACCATAAAAGCCGAATTAAATTTTAATATTGTGGCCCAACTTTAACTTAAAAGTACTGCTCAGATTAATTTCAGCCACGGTGNATATATTTAACTCTTAGATTTTCATATTTACATATATTTACCTATATTTAATATTTAGATTATCATATTTACCTCTTTTATCATCATAAAAGCCGAATAAATTTTTAATATTGTGGCCCAACTTTAATTTAAAGTACTGCTCAGATTAATTTCAGGCACGGTGAACGGAGAAGAAGCTCACCCTCTCCGCCAAGCTATGGCTGTCGGTTGCCTGACCTCGCCGAGCTCGAACGTGAATGAAGCCCCCCTTCGGCGGTGGTGGCGCCTCCTCCGCCGCTGCCGCTCCACCGTCTTCAAATTTCTCCGGCGAGACGTCAACCTTCCTCTTCTTCTTCTTCTTCACCTCGTCTTCATTACCACCCAACTGACAAAAAAAAAAGGAGAGATTTTTAAGCTTAAAAACAGGGGAAGAAGAAGGATTCAGAAGAAACAGAGCATTTTCTTACCTTAATAGACTTCCATGCCTTTCTCTTCTTTAAAGCTCCTTCCTTTTTGGTCTTTGAAGAAGAATCAGCGCAGAAATACTGATCGGTTTGCAGATTCTGAGGTGAAATGGGAACATAAATAAGATTTTCGATGCTCAATTTGTTGATTTCGTTATAGGATTCGAAGCTCTGTTGCGTTTGCAGACGAGCTCTCTGCCTTTCAAGGACGGAGAGGTTGGAGGAAGAAGAAGGGTTGAGATTGTGCAACATCTCTTGCATTGCCTCTAGAGAGAGAAAATTAGAGATAGAGAGAGATAGAGGGGTTCTTATCGTCTATAAAAGGTTACAACTTGCTGAAATGCTGCCCTGCGTCTGTCCTGCTCTTATAGTATCGTCGTCCGGTTCGGCGCCTTGCCGCCTTTCTCTGTTTTTCAATTAATGTCCAAAATGGATAAATGTTTTATTTGCAACTTTATTTTGCATTTACACATCTAATCCCTATACTTTAATATTCATACTTATAACACTTTATCATTACCTTATGCGGCTGCATTAAATTTATAAATTGACACTTAATTAAAAAAAGAGAGGATAATAATAAAAAGATCACCTGAAACTTTGATATTTATAGATCAAGCACCTATAAATTTTTTTGTAAAAATACATGATTGATATAACTGTTGAGAATTTGATAGAAATGAAAAATATGGGTTAAGATTTTATCATGAATTTTGATTTTTTAGTGATAATTTGGAAAATGAATGAAAGAGAGTAGGGTTGATTTGTAAATAAGAAGTTTCAGGTGATTTGCATGTAATTGCCCTAAAAAAATATTTATGAGTTTATGTATCTTTTCAATACTTAATTTTATGTATTATCCTTCACAAATAACCATTTAAAGTGTACATCCACAACAAAACTCTCTTTCAACGCCAACACGTAAATTTATATTTCGCAGATAAAATAATGTATTTTCATATGTCCTCAATTTATTTTAATAGAACATAGATTTTTTGTCATTTTAGAACAGAGACGAAAATGCTCTTTCCGCTATGCGATTTCTAAAGGAACTTCACCAAACGACAAAGCTCCTTCAAACAAAATCTTAGACTCGCCCTCAATTCTCCACAGTAAGCACACAAAATCAAGCAACTTAGAGCCTTTCTGGTTCTAATTTATTTTATTTAAATAATCAATGCATCCCTTGCAACAAAATTCAATTATACACTGATGGCACCATACAAGCTTTTGGAAGTGAAGTACAAAGAGAGTACTAATAAGCCTCACAATAGTTATAATCCCACTGTAAAGTGTTACAAATGAATCCTAATGAGATCCACTTATTCAAAAGATGATGGTTTGATTATGTATACAATCATGATTTATGTGTTTTATCAATTTAAAATTACATAAGTTTTATTCTAATTATGAATAGAATTTAGCAACAAATGTCCAATCACAGCTAAAACATAGCAATTAATCGCAATTTTTTTATGACCATTATAGGACTACTATATAGTGGTTGGTAAAGACTATTATTGGATGCATATGTGAAGTCAAATTGTAACTGTTAAATCTGAGATTGGTTGAAAAACACATAAAGGAATGAAACATTCTATTAGGAGGCAATTAAAAGAGAGAGAGAGACAAGCAAAATGTGTCTCTTATCCATAATATGGACCCGTACTTATAGGCCTAAGTCCCAATATTACCAAAATACATATTAGTCATCTAATCATTAACTTTTTCAGAGAGGCATTTTGATAATTTACAAGATTATTTGCATATAAAAAAGCCTGGGACCTATTTGTTGGATGAGGATCTTCGATCTTCTGGCAGATCTTGGTTTGATCGATTCATGATTCGAATGAGTGCTCCCATCGATCTTTTTGAAGATTGATGTCCGTCTTGAGGGCTTTTTTTTAACATCTTCAATCAATCGTTTGGTAAGGTATTTTTCTGTTGCTACTCATCTGAAACGATTGCCTATCGCTACGCCCGGTTGGTCGTGCTTCCTTCCCGGGCCACCCATCTAATTTGAGATTCATGCAGACACATTCTTATATGCACAATATCCATGTTCACATTAGAGATATAAAAGACCCAATCTTTAGTCGTTGAGTCATTTGTTTGTAGTTAACTCATTTGAAATACAATATATTTGCTCTCATGGCGTGTTCGCCTAGCTTGAATTGAATTAAAACAAACCAGACAAGAGCTATTTGCTCTCATGGCGTGTTCGACTAGCTTGAATTGAATTAAAACAAACCAGACAAGAGCTAGTTTAGAGTAACTTATAAGTATCGTATATCAAGTTTGCAAATTTTCATTATATTTAATTAAAAAGATAAAACTCACCATGTTATTCGATTAGGTGGATACATTTTTAACGCTATATATAACTCCTTCCCAAATATTTATTTTTTAATTTAATTTACATCTTGGTGAGTTTTATGTTAATTTCCGAAGATTTAGACCGTTAAGGCTGCTGTCGCCTATGGCATGGTGCCGCTATCTCATGATTCCTTCGTTCAAGATATGGCCCCACCATGACACGACTGCCACGTGGCCTTGTCCCAAAACTACTTTTTTTTCCGGACGATTAAGATATTAAAAATACTATTTTTATGAGAAACGTTTTAAAATCTTGATTTTTTTATTAGAGAATACATTTAATTTCTATGAATTTACCTATCTCATATTAAAAAATTACATTTACAAGCAATATATAAAAAATAACATTTATTATTATATTTTATAATCAAATCCATCTTTTCATCTAAGATAAGACGTCGTATGTGTAGAAATGAAAATTTAGATGTGAGATACATTGCACTCAATTCCTCAAGTTTCAAGCTCCCATCCCTTCTCATAAAAGGGGTAAGGTTTTATTTTATACATTGCACTCAATTCCTCAAGTCTCAAGCTCCCATCCCTTCTCATAAAAGTGGTAAGGTTTTATTTTATAGAGTTACAACTGCAATTAATGAATAAATATAAATCACTTTGATCAGACGGCTCGAATGACCTCATTAATCTAACGACATTTAATCAGCATTTGAATGATTTAATGATATTAAAATTAATCAATATTTGACTCATTGGATTCGTCTTATTAAAACACTCAATTTAACCTTGAACTTGTCGAATTCGACATCTGTTTGACATTTCAAATGTGTTTAGAAAGCTTCACAATCGATGTAATGGTTTGATGGAGTCTCAATTTGGTTCAGAATGGATCAATATTAGTATCATTGGGTCTGTTTTGTAGAGCTAGTCAGTCTGATTGTAAATTTACTGAAATCTGGATGAATCTTAATCAAAATTTGAGTGTTTTTTTGCTAAAAAACTTGTCTTGAGATTCATATTATGCTTTGAAATTCATGTAAGATTATGAAAATTTGTTGGAGACGCACCAAGTTATATAAAATTGAATGATGTGTGTATACATATGAATGTTTGTAATGGGCATAGAAATAAAAAGATATTAGAATTTGTCAAAAGATTTAAATATAATTAGTAGGACTAGCTATTTAAAAAGTTAATATAATTTATATCTGTTAAATTATTTAACGTTATATTAAAATCTTAATATGATATTATTTAACGGTATGCCATATATTAAAATGAAAATGTAATTGAATTTACATGTCTTATATATTTAGCTATTTATATGATATTTTTAAAATCAAATTTTAATACATTAATGAATTATACGTGACTTGTAATTATATCCCGATATAATAACAACTTTTGATTCATGTTCCTCCAATGAGAAATTATTTCGCACGGTGCATGCGATGTCTGATCTCCACTGTCGATCACCACAATCAAAATAAAAAAAAACAAAAAAAATTAAAAATGGGGCTCACTGAAATTTATCTTGCATTAAACGACGGTAAAAATCGAACACCGCATGCATTCGTATGGATTAATTTTTCCTTCTCCACTCAGAATGATTGAACGATCACAGTCCAAACTCGTAAAAGTTATCAAAAATTAAATCATTCTTATGTTATTATTTGATTAGACACCGAAATTATTTTAAGCGGCATTTACACTTAAAGCACCCAATTTTTGTATTTTTGCGTATCTACCACTGAAATCTTTCATATTTCATCAACAATATTATTATTTTAATTTAAAAAAATATATATTTCCATATGTAAAGAGAAGATGGCATATATGTAAGAAATTAAATGCAATGTCAGACATGTAAATATATAAAAATTGAATCGTATTAATGTAAATTTTCCTTATTTTAAGGAAACTAAATACGGCGGAGGTCACGACTCACGAGCATGATGGCACGTGATTTTGTCCACGGGGCTGAAAATAAGAGGCTGATGTGCCACGTGGAAGATGACCTGGCCTTGACACATAGTTTTTTTAACTAAATTAATATTTTTAAAGTATTTTATTTTATCTTATGTAATTTAAAATTTAGGATGTCATAAATAAATAAGTAAATTTAAATTTGCAATATGTAAAGACTAGAATTTAGAAGATAAAAAAAAATATAAAAATTGATTAATATAATCAAAAGGATTATTTCAGGGATGATCCAGACTTGGTATGGTCTAATATTCCCTTTTCGAAAACAAAAGAATCTGGAAGTCATTTCACTTTCAACAAATTCATAAAATAAATTAGAATTATAACTTAATAAATGTTTTAAATTAATTTTTCATGACTTTATGTTAGTGTGTTGAGCCATGATAGCACAACAATAGAAGTACCTGGGGCGGTTGAAAAAGCTTATTGTTTACGAATAGCGAAAGTCCGACTCGTTTGTTAAGCAAATAAAGTTAAACATGAACAAATTTTTTAAGCTCAAATTATAGACGAACTGAACACAATAACATTTTGTTCACTCGTGTTCGGCCCTTTTTTGCTCAAAATAATATAAATAAATAAATATATTTATTTATTTATTAATTCTAAGTTTAAATCATGACAGCTCGTGTGGTCATGTGTTTACGTGACTTCTATTGTACATAATTAGTACATGTCCGAATACAACACCCAACATCTATTTTTTATAATTAATTTTAACAAGTTAATTTCGAGCCGAATATGAACAATAATATTTAAATCGAGTTGAACACGAACACATAGTTTATGATCCAATTTTGAACACAAGTCAATTCCAAACATGAGCAATTTCGATCCAGTCAAACACAAGTCAACCCTGCGAATTATAATGCCCACAATGTGCATTTCAACGCCCCCATACCAAAGAGTGGCGCACAGGTGTCAATAGGGATTCCCGAGCGTCTGGGATAGTTGTTTCCAAGTTCTAAACTCTATAAACTCAGTGTTTAGGGCAAGTGATCCAAAACCCAAAAAAAAAAAAAATTCCAAACAGAGCGCATGTAACTAGAAGCGGCGATCAAGTACCGGGAGAGATTATTCTTTCGATCTCAATTTAAGTCCTCAACTTCCATGCAAGAAGTCAATATCTGATCAGAAGTGTGTGTAACAAGAGTAGAACATAACGAGCGATGAAGCGAGTTTTGTATTGAATTTATGCGGTTTTATATATAGCAACAATTGTTTCGTACAGACCATAAGTCAAAATAAGGGTCTAAAGTATGAAATTAACTTAACCTATAAGTCAATTTATGAACTAATTTCCAATTGCATACAAATGTTTTATGCCGCGTTGCATGCTTTTATCCCTGAAGATTTTGAGCCGTTGAATCCAAATGATTGGATGTAAATTAACGTACAATATAAGTGCTTTAAAATTCCCGTGACGATTTTCTTAAAAAAAATTTTCCAGGGNTATATATATATATATATATATATATATATATATATATATATATATATATATATATATATATGCACACACACATGAGACACTCTCACCCACAAACTATGCTATATGAAAGATTTGATAAGAGATACTTTCAAAGTTGTACCTCATAAAATAATAACCTCAAAACTTAACACAAATTGTCAGTACCAAGCTAATTAATGAGAAATATTATTATTTTGGATATATATAAAACCGAACCAAGTTGTGTCCAAGTTGCTCATATTTGATGTGGTATGTCTACCATATATTTAATCATAAGAATTGATGCATACTAGAAAATTTGGGGCAATGGAGTAGCAGATTATCGTATTAGCATGATATGAAGATTCATCACACACTAAAAAAAAGAGAAAGCAACCGGTAATGCATCAAAATTTTTAAGTGGAAAACTCCAAAAGGGAAAAACCACGGGAACTGACTAAGGTGAAGAGTTCCACTATAAAAAGATGATTACTGTTGCAATCACTTGTCTCACAAGCGGGAAAATAATTACTATGTTTTCCAAGTTATAACATTGACTGGAGGTGACAGAAATCGATTAGTTGTGTCTGGTCGATGGTGCTCGACAGTGGTTTGTAGTGATCGATTGCGGTCAGCAGTAGCCGACAACGACAAAAGTGATGCTAGACTTCTGTTTATTTTCAAAGCTTCAAATTTTTTCTCAAGCTTTAAGCTTTCATCTCCTGTCATGAGAGAGGTGGAGCTCTATTTATAGATTTATGGGTGCAATTAATATAAGAAATATGAATTACTTTGATCTGACGGCTCTGAGGACTTCCCTTGATCAGATGACATTTGATGAATATTTTAAGGTCTTAATGATGTCATAATTGAGTGTTCTTAAACTCATTGAATTCGTCTTGTCAAGACACTCGATTTGATTATAGACTCATTAGAATCGTCATTCATTTAACCGTCCAAACATATAAAAAAAAAACATCCAAAAGTAGTTTAACGGGTTGATCTAGGCTTGATTTGGTTTAGATTAAATCAATTTTGGTAAAATTGGGTTATTATTGTCGAGTCGACAAGTTTGACTGTAAGTTTGTTGAAATCGGAGTTCTAGATGACTTTTTTATCGAGATTTGAATATTTCTTGCTCAAAAAATCCTCTCAAGATTCATGTCATGACTCAAAATTCGATTGGAATAATGGACTTTATATATATATATA
>JXCR01057401.1:442015-461282 GCA_002079205.1 Phalaenopsis hybrid cultivar | reverse complement strand
ATATATATATATATATATTACTTTTATTTATGCAAAATAGATATAGTAATTTGTTCATCACCCCCAAAAAAAAAGTGGTCAAAATATCACAAAAACATTATATTTGTACATATACTATCTTCCACACGTGTGAGCATGTCATGCATGTCTCATATGAATATTCTCATCCATGTATATATCCAAAGGAAGAGCCCATACTAAGGCACAGAAATGCTTGCAACTTTAATTTTTAATATAACCCTTATCTTCGTTGTCTCTATTGCGACAATGCCCGCATGGGCTAAAACTATAACTACAATACATAGTTTTTTTTCTTTTTATTTATTTTTTTTCAAATTTCTTTTTCATTTATAATTTCTGACAGATCACCTAAAATATTGATATTTATAAATTAACCCTTGAAGTGATTTTTTTGAACCAACGAACTGATTTATTTTCGCATGCCACGCTTAAAATACTGAGAACTTGGTAGAAATGAAAAGTATGGGTTGGTTTTTATCATGAATTTTAATATTTGAGTAAGAATTTGAAAATTGGATGAAAGAGAATGGTTGATTTGTAAATAAAAAGTTTGGGTTGGTCTTTATGTAAATGCCTCGTTTTCCCAATTATGATATATNGATTCTCATGCTTTTTAAAGAGTTTAATCTGTCGCCTCTACTTTGGAATTTGAGGTGTAAATAATTTAATTTTATGTAGTTGAATTCCATAAAATTGAACCCAACTTTCATTCACTAATGCTATTGAAATGCAAATTAAATTACACGAGTTGTTGAAATGTTGATTCTCTGCAATTCACAATTTTGTTCTTTTGTTTTAAAATGCTTTTTTTTTTTTTGCATCTGGTTGATTATTTTCTTTGTAAACATTATAAAAATTGCATTTTTTTACATTCAATTTAAAAATATAATAATAATAATAATAATAAATTATTATTATTATTATTATCTTATGTATAATTTATACATGTCACACCTAAACTTTCGTATTTACATATTTAGCCCTTTGGTGTTTTCAACCTGTACATGAAAAGGTGTATTTCCCTTTTAAAAAATGATAATAATACCATTCTTTATGCGATGTCAAAGATTTAAATGCTAAATGTATAAATATAAAAGTTTTAATGTCAGATATGTAAATACATAAAAGTTATATGTTATGTATGTAATACCCCTTATTATTATTAAAATCATCATGCAACATGAATATCACCACTATTAATGTAAGAATTACATTATAATTATTATTAATTTCTGAATTTATATTTCTAGACAAGCTTGATCTGTACATTGATAGCTCTGATTTGATAAGTTAGTTTTGCTTCTTAGATGGGTCCCTTTGTCTCCTATCTTATGGCCCTAAAACATAGAGATTATTGTATGGAATGTAACATGGTGTTAGGTCCTCTCATAGGTTTCCATTAAAGGTATGTTCATGAATCTATCTTAATGGTCATTGGCAAAGTTCATCATTAATTACTTATATTTAAGAGAAATTTACTTGATTAGCACACAATTCTTCTGTATTTACATATCTCTCACATAAATTTTCATATTTACATATTTAGCACTTTGGTGCTTTAAGCATATGTATGAAAACAATGTTATTTTTGATGTGAAGTAATAAAATTAAATATTTATATATCAAAGTTTAGGTGTGAGCATGTAAATACATAAGAATTGTGAGCTATGTATGTAAATGCCCCACAAATTTAAATACTTAGTGTTTGTATGCATGATTAAAATATTAAAAGTGTGATGTAATAAATGAATAAATTAAATAGTTTGAATGAACACAATCTATTCCATAAAATTATAATTGTTGTGCTTATACAAATGAAAGAATAATTTATTATAAAAAGAGGCAACTTAAAATAAATCAATTAATAAATTGATAATTAATATTTATTTAAATAAATACGATGATGATATTTTTGAGTCCCTAAACACGTGTCATGCCATGAATATGGCAAATGTTATATACTTTGATAGTATAGAATATTGATGCATCTTAGGGGGGTTTAAAATTGGCCCGATACGTGAACACAATTTGAACTCGACTCGAAAAATCCGAGTTAGACCTGACTTAAATATTTTCAAGTCTGATTATCCCGGTCAGGTTTGAGTTGGCCCGATTCAAATCAAGTCATTTTTGGGTCGGATCAAACTAGACCCGCTAACCTGCATTGACATCTCTAATGCATCATACAATAGAACATTAAACCAAACTCATGTGCGGTTATTCAAATTGAGTTTAAACCTAATTGATCAAATGCTTGCATGAATTTGAAATCAATTTAAAACCGATTCAAATCAAATTGAAATATGATTCATCTCACGTGAAGCTAACAAAGCAATGTTGCTCCCCATGCTTATTTTGTACCTTTATAAGACATCACATGTGTGCAGCCATGAAGTGACATACTATCTCTCCCTCCCTCACTCTGAGAGAGAGGATTTGTGAGTAATTAAAATAGTCAGCTTGAATTTCTTATGAAAAATGATATCTATGTCCTATGCTTTATAGAAATAAAAATTAGAGTTTTGGGGTCAGATATGTAAATAAATGAGAATTGAGAGGAAATATATAAATCTTTCTTATTATATATATATAAACTATTGCTTTCCATGCATATTAGCTATACATCACTATAACATGAAGCATCTCAAATATGTCAATCCCTATCATCAAAATCTCAGGCTGGGCCAATATCATAAAAGAAAGAAAATAATGCAGAAGAATATGGATAGCTATCTCAAAACATGACCCCACATATGTTGGTTGATGATGAGAAATCCTATCTCTTAGAAATAAAGCACCTTCATTTTTTAAGAGACATTTGCATACATATCACATAATTCTTATATATTCACATATCTAACAAACAAAATTTTCATATTTACATTCAAACCACTCAAATCTTTAACATGTATGTGTTTGTAACGCACTATGGGTGGTTCTAAATGTAAATATTCAACTTTGGGTATTTTAAATATGTAAATAGATAAGAATTGTTGGGTATGTATCTAAAATTCCTTTTATTTTATTTTTTTCAAAGAAGATGCTCTGGACCATCAAACAACTGTAAAGATGCAAGAAATGGAAAGAACACAATCACCTCAAAGTGCTGCTGACTGGTTTTGTTGCCAGAAAACCAGCTGTATTTGGCCTCACCATAATTCGATTTTGGTGGCATTTTACATGCATACCCACCGAATTCTGGCGCATTTATATATCTGACACCCAAACTTTAATTATTACATTTATACCATCAAATATTTCATCAAAAATACCATCATTTTAACTTCTACAAAGAGAAATATACCCTTTCATGCATAGATAAGGTGGCTTGTACGTAAAAATTAAAGTTTGTGTTAGATATGTAGATACATATGAATTATGTGCTATGCATGCAAATCCTCCTTGGATTTTTCCTGAAGCAATATCTCTGACTGAATCTCATAGGCGACGGTGATGGTGATGGTGATGGCGTTGAAGAAGGAATGAGAACTGCATGCAATCCTGTATTTAGATGATCAAGGAAGAGAAAGATAATCAAAGTCTGCATTGCAGTAAGAAAACCTAAGGCTACGTCTGGTGTTTGTACTCATTCAACCAGACACGATGATCAGAATTGAACCTAATTTGAAAATTTTGGATTTGTGATCGACCTGTTTAAACAATACGAAACATTTTAGATGCTAATTGGGTCATTTTCCAACGCTAAGAGAGATTAGCATTGAAAAAATTTTGATGTTAAAATGAGAGCCGCTAATTGATTTTGTGTCGACATTAAAGTCAGATTTTTATTTGCATCTGAATTTGCATCACAAAAATCGTCACTAAAAAACTCCGTAAAAAACAAGCGAAGCATCCAGCCAATCCGATGCTAGCATCGGACTGGTTGGACACTATTGCATCGATTTAACGTGTCGTATAAAATAATTGATTGTTCTCTTTAGTGTCGGAATATTCTAACGCTAATCCAATCAAAGCTCTTCATTCATCATCATAATCCTCCTAGCAAGCTCATCATGATGAGCCAGTAACGAGCTAGGGCTACCCACAACTACACGGTAACGTTCGGCCTCAAATGCTATCCTCTTTGCTTTGAGATCATACACTCTTCCCTTCTTCCCTGCCGCCTGTGTCCACAACTCAAAATTGAGCTGAATAGTGATAGACTGGCTACCACCATTGGAGGCGAACAATGAGATCTGACTAATCATCTTGCTCTCTCTCCCCTGGAGCTGCTTGTACTCCTCATGCAAAACAAACATTTGAAACATTAATTCATATTAGCAACTCCCCAAAAAATAAAAAATATTTTTTTTTTACCTTATATTGACACGCCAAGGGTGGTTGAACACTCACTGTTGTATGCTTAGGCGCCGATATATGAGGACATGTAATTCTGCAGTTGATAGCTCTCGGTAAAGCTTCTTAGCATGTATACATATACATAAATCTGTAAGCTTCTAAAATTTTTAGATGCTCTTATCAATCTCCAGGAATGTTCTATGTTGAGAAATTAGGGCAAATCATGCAGGAACCAAC
This sequence comes from Phalaenopsis hybrid cultivar, assembly GCA_002079205.1. Lineage (NCBI taxonomy): Eukaryota > Viridiplantae > Streptophyta > Magnoliopsida > Asparagales > Orchidaceae > Phalaenopsis > Phalaenopsis hybrid cultivar. The sequence continues at coordinate 456,725 of JXCR01057401.1, read as the reverse complement.
AAACACAAGAAAGAACACACGGATTTAACGAGGTTCAGTAATTTGCCAAAGTCCTCGGGAGCAAGAGCGGCTGCTTTCTAATTTCTTGAAAAAACATTACATACACTTAGGGTTACAAATACACAACATATATATGTATACATGTATACATCTATACATCTATACATCTATACATGTATACATCTATATATATGTATATAGATATATATATAGGTATATAGATATATATAGGTATGTATATATATATATATCTACATATATATGTATATACACATATATATGTATATACACATATATATGTNATATAATTATAAAATTATACATGTACCGTACCGCAGAGACGCTGCCCCCGCACCCCCCAACCCACTTAACATAATTCCCCCGATTGGACTATTATGCTCTTATTTGTTCCGCTCCAGCATCTATCTCATATTTGGTATATGAGTCATACCTAACAAATCTCCACATTGACAAATATCAAACACTTTAGGAGAAAGATACCTTGGAGTTTCTCACACACCAAAGTGAGTTGAGCTACCATTCTTGTTTAGCAACTGTGAATATTCAAAAAGTTCGAGCAATGTAAGAACTTGTTGATAGTAACTGGCTTGGTCAACATATCAGTTGCATTCTCATTGGTATGAATTTTATGCAACAGTATCTCACCAGAAGCAATCAATTCTCTAATCTTATGTATTTGACATCAATATGCTTAGTTCTCGCATGGTACACCCTGTTCTTAGTCTGATAAATGACACTTTAACTATCACAATGCAACTGAACTCCACCTTACTCAACACCCAATTCTTTTACTAGCCCAATAAGTCATAAGGCTTTTTTGGCAGCTTCAGTTATTGTCATGTACTCAGCTTCAGTTGTAAATAATACTACAATGGACTGAACTGTTGATTTTCAACATATAGACCCGCCACTAAGAGTAAACACATACCCAGTTGTAGACCTTCTATCATCCAAATCATCTGCATAGTCTGAATCTACATACCCTAAAAATGAAGGATCATTCTGCTGACTGCCAAAAGTAATTCTATATCCTGCAGTACCCTTTAGATACCTGAAAAATCCATTTGACTGCTTCCCAATGACGTCTTCCAGGTTCAGACATGTATTTGCAAATTTGACTAACTACATAAGCTAAATCAGGGCGAGTACATAGCATTGCATACATCAAGCAGCCAACCGCACTGACATATGAAACATTTATTATGTCTTCGATTTTCTTATATGTCTTAAGACACTGTTATGAAGAAAACTTAAAATGATTTGCCAATGGAGTGCTCACAAGCTTTGCTTTGCATAGCACTTTCTCAACATAGTCTCATTGAAATAAAAACAGTCATCTTAAGTCTCTATCTCGATGAATCTTCGTTCCAAGAATTTTTTCGTAGCACCCAAGTCTTTCATGTTAAATTATTGGCTCAACAAAGCTTTTAAACCAAGGACATCATGCATATTCTTTGCAACAATAGTATATCGTTTACATACAGTAACATAAAAATAAAAGAACTATCATCAAGGCTCTTAACATAAACACAACAATCATACTCACATCGCTTGTAACCAATCTAAATCATGTAGGAGTTGAACTGCTTGTACCATTGTCTTGGAGATTGTTTCAACCCATACAACGATTTCTATAATTTGCAAACCAGATGCCCATGTCCATGTTGAGTGAACCCTTCTGGCTGCTTAATGTAAATCTGCTTCTCTAGATTATCATGCAAAAATGTAGTTTTAACTTTCATATGTTCTAAAAACAAGTTTCAAATAGCTACTAATGCAAGCAGTGTTCTGATTGAAGTATGTCTGGCCACATGAGAAAATATTTCATCATAATATATCCCTTTCTTTTGTGAAAATCTCTCTGCTACCAGTCGAGCCTTGAACTTTTCCCCCTTTTTTTTTTGATACTACAAGTTTTCTTTTGTACACCCACTTGCACCCAATACAGCATCAGTGTCCACTAATGTCGAAACTAATAAGTAATTTCAGCGTCGACATATGTAGATGCTAATCTGACGCTATAGCGTTGGATTGGCTTCCGCTGATGCCGACACTAATAAGCAATTTTAGCGCCGACATATGTGGATGCTAAGGATTAGCGTCATCCACTCGATGCACATCGTTGTTTCTTTTGAGAGCTGGACTATGGGCAACACTAAATATACGCAAATTGGTCACTAATTTTGCATCGAAATTATTTCCTACACTAATCTAGACGCTAGTCCGCAGTATTCTCATAATGAAAGTTCAGGTCGAGTATGAGTTGAAAACTCGAGCTTGGTTTGAGATTTTCAACTCATTTCGTAAGCATAATAGATTCAATTTCCATTATTTGTGTCTGATTGATCACTAGCGATTGATACATGTTTTGAAGTGACGAACTCAGTGGAACAGGTACATCCACAAGCAACAGTTTAGGAAGATTTACATACATACCACTCAATTCGTATGTATTTACATATCTAACACAAACTTCTAATTTTGCATACCTGCCACTTTACCCATGCCTGAAAAGATGTATCTCAATTTTTAAAAGTTAAAACGGTGGTATTTCTAATGTGATATGAAAAAATTTAAGTGATATAAATGTTAAAATAAAAAAAAAACTTAGGTGTTAGATATGTAAATAGTTTATTACACTTTTTCAAGATGCAGACGAACAATCAAGGGATCGTGTTAAGCAATCATCGTCATCAATTAATTCTCAACTTGACAATATCAACATTGATCTCAATAATATGGCACAGCTGGCATCTATAATAAAATAACCCAATCCATATAAGCAAAAACAAATCACTTCTCACTATATATCAAATTGTGAAAATGATGAAAGGTCTTGGTCATGATTACTAAAACCTGATACATGTCGAAGTGGTTTGCGTCATATTTTATAAAAGGAAACAAGCTGATGAAGTGTTTGATATGATTTATGCCTAAGAAAGATTCTACAGAATAATATTTATCAGATGTTTCGGATAAGGTATTGTGTTACTATGAGGCTTTACAGGGAGATATGCCTTTGAAAATATATTCAATATTATAATGGATTCTCCTATTAAATCAAAAAGATATAATCAATGCTAGATGAGACCTAAGAAAATATTATAAAACAATGATATTTACAAATTAACCGCCCAGGTGAATTTTTTTAACTACCGTACCAATGTAGTTATGCGTGTCACGATCAAACCGTGAAAATTTGGCAAAAATGAAAAATATAGTATTATCATGAATTTTAATATTTGAGTGAGAATTTAAAAAAAAAAATGGATGAAAGAGGGGCGGTTGATTTGTAAATAACAAGTTTAGAGTTGACTGTATGTAATTGCCCCAATTAATTGGTGCTAGCATGAAAATATTTGACGCATATTATATGAAAACAAGTTAGGTATGCGCCCAAAATAGGATGGCACATACCAATATGAAGTTAAAATTTACCAAAGCTTGGTATGTGTCAAAGTTACGATGGCACATCACTAATTATGGCTGACAATATTAAAATTTACTTCAACAAATGAAAATATAAAAGACATCTATTTATGGCTGACAATATTAAAATTTTCATATTGGTATGTGTCAAAGTCAGAATGTCAAATAAATAAAAAGGATTTCTTATTTCAAATTATATGAAAACACGTTTTGACAGAAATAGGCTTTTGATGAAAAATACGTGTTATGTGATGAATACCATGTTTCTGTAACACAATAATCTTACATGAATTGCCCCACATTCCCACTTTCAAGTATCATAATAAGCTACCATATTTCAACGAACAATTAAATAAATATAACATTTTCCTTGCATCTCTAGAGTTTTATTGATGCAATCCCTAAAATACAATCTAAAGCAACTTTATGATTGGACATATGAACATTTAAACAATAGAAGTGACAAACTAAAAATGCAAATGAGGAACTTGCTTAGGTGAAAACATAAATTAAATTAAATTAAAGTGTTCTCTACTCAAGATAATTTGACAAAGGTCTTTGTGATTGTAGCAATATTTGCTATTAAAGTGCACAAGCTTCCTCTCGCTCTCTCCATATCCGTTTGAGTGTGTCAATGGGGTAAATAACCAACAAATTATGCATTTTTATATATTTCAGTTTACATCTCATCATAAACTACATCAGTACACTCTAAGAACTTAGTTTCTCACACTATAATCTTGTTATGACAAATCTGCCATATTTGCTTTGGCAATAAATTAATTTCGAACATTGGCATCATCCTCTTAGCACATTTTTTAACAAAACGAGTGTCTTCCAGTAAAATATATAGCATTTCAAAAATTTCAAAAGCGATCGTGTCTTTCAGTACTAAAAGAAACTAGTTTGCAGTTATAGCAGTACAAAGCATAGTTCATAAGCATTATAAAATTGGTACTCTGCACAACAAGAGAAGCAAAAAGAATAACATGCAAATTTACATGAAAAATTGGGTAAAATCACTGTCAGAAAGGAAGAGTTTACTAAATCGAAAGGAAAGGAGGCTAACATGTAGAGAGTGGCGGCTCACATAACATGAAAACCCTGAAAATCCTAAATAAATATGAAGCATTTACATACATAGCACACAATTCTTATGCATTTACATATCTTGCAACCAAACTGTCATATTTACACGCATAGCATTTAAATCCTTACAATCACATAAAAAAAATAACAGTATTATCACTTTTTAAAAGTTAAATATACATTTTCATGTGAAGGTTTAAAACACCAAAGTGTCATGTAAGTAAATATGAAAGTTTAGGTGTGAGATGTAAATACATAAGAATTGTGTGCTAGGTATGTAAATTGCCCAATAAATACTTATATTCATATGTATATATATAAATATATAATGTGCCCGCACAAAGGAAATGACAATAATAATAAAAATAATAATAAGGGAAATGCTCCTGTACATCCAAATTCATATATAACCAACTTCTAATCATATTAACAGCAAATTGGAATAATGTTGGATCATGATGGAGTTTTAGCTTTTGGAATTCATTTGAAATGAACGCAATACAAAAGTTAAATGATTAGCCAAATATTGCAAAGTATTTTAAAAGCAATTGAATAGCTTAAATAAAAATAGATTAAATTTTAACTTTTCATGACCCAAAATTTCCCCTTACAAATTAAAGAGTGTTTAATCACAACAAATGGCAACTATTTTTGTAGTTTTGAAATATAAGCTAAAGCTTAATTAACGTATTTAACCTCAAGTAAAATAAAGAAACAAAAATTTGAAAGAAAAATCAGAGAAGATTATGGATGAGAAGATAATTTGTATCAAATAAAATTTACATTAATCAGGAAAAATACAAAGTAACAATGCACCATAGAAAATGTTATATTAGCACTAATTTCAATTAAAGAAAAACAACAATCACTTGAACGTTTCAAAATTTATCCATTACATGTCAAAGAGAAAACTACATTTTGGTTATCATTTAACAACTAAAATATCAAATTCCTATGTTACAACTCAAGCATGCACCTCCTGAAATTATGAGGTGAAATCTAAAACAACTTCTAGCTTGTTGGCCATAGAAAAAGAGGCAAAAGAGACTTCCAATCACTATACATTATTGATCATTAATAAAAATAAACAGATAATTACAACAGCCTAATCTCTAAACTACACTCCACAATTATATAAATTTACTGGAATTTCTCAAAGAAAATTAGTTACCTGATAAAAATTGAGGGTGATTCAGAAAAATGCCAGGGATTTTGATATCAGTTTCATTTTCCTACTAAAAAAGCCAAAGGACCTGTATTTTAATTCTAATTTTTTGGATTTCTTCACTGGATGTTCAACAAATTCAGATTCAGGTTCAAAATAAGGCTTTTGGCTCTCATCAAAGTCAATATTTCTGGTATCTCTCAAAACATGGAGTAGCTTAAGAGAGTTCTCCTTTCCCTTTTCACTTCCAGTCACAGAAATATTTACAAGAGATGGAATAATCCCCTCTTTCAAAACAAGTAGGCAATTTCTAAAATTGCGAGAACAAAGGGAAAGAAATATGGCAACAGCTTGTTCCTGCTCGGGTCCACCGAATTCGAGAACTTCAGCTATGGAAGCAATGCAGTTATTGGCATCAGCAATAAGCATCAAAGCCTCTTCATCACAAACAAGATTCTCCAGAATATTTAAACTAAATTTGCCCAGACTTTTAACGCACAAAAATTGAGCAATTTTTTCTATATATCCAGAAGAAAGAAAAAGAGATCTCATTTCGCCATTAGATGAGAGCTCTGAGAGGATCTTCATGGCAATCTCAATAAGTTCGCTGTTTTCAGAATTTATAAATTTTATGACTTCGAGTGGAATACTGGATGAGAGAATATGTGGCACAAAGTCCGGATGAATGGAAACTTTTTGCAGAATCATTAAGGCTTCTTTGTCCATACCACAATTAAGAAGAGAAGAGAGAATTTGAATCGCATCTTCAATTTTGAAATTAAGCTCCCATCTGCATAGAGCAAGAATGTTTCAGCATCTCTGAAACTGAAGAACACAAAAGAAAAATATAGGAAGATTTACATATATACCACTCAATTCCTATGTATTTATATATCTAACACCTAAACTTCAATTGTTACATACATACCACCGTATCCAAGCATGAAAAGGTGTATTTCACATTTTATAAGTAAAACTGTGGTATTTTTTTATGTTATATGAAAGATTTGGGTGGTATAAATGTAAAAAATAAACTTTAGTCCCCCACCCCACAAGTAAAATGGTTGAAAGAACAAAATAAAAGTGCCTACAACGCTCAACTACCTCTGATTAGTCAAAAGTGCGAGAAATATTTGAGCTCCTGTTTTTTGCGCTAGAAAATCAGATAATGAGCATACTTTATTCAGAAATACCATGAGTGCTTCAGCAAACCCACTAGAGAGGAGGCCACATTGGTCTGCTTCCTCGCCTTCCAGTAAGTCTTTTATTTCTTCCACTGCTTTAACTTGGAGTAAAGTTGGAAGCTCTGAGAAACGAAATAAGAACCTCAGATACATATCCTGACTAAATTTTGAAAAAGATTGATAATTTTGGTAATCTTCACTCCAGGAGAACAATTTCACATGATTACTGTTTGAGACCTCGATGTCTTTAACATGAGATGTATCTGTAGAACAATGAGAACCAAACGTCAAAGAAGACATATTTTTCTCACTTTCAGATAAAAAGTAGTCTCCTTTGGTTCCATCCAACAATACTGTAGAAATGTTTTTCAAACTTGAAACTGAGCTGCTGGAAATGGACTCCAATGCTTGAATGTCTGTCTCTTCAAGCTGGGTGCAAGGATTTGGAATAAAGACGCCATTCTTTCTGCACCAGTTTGAAATAAGATCCTTCATGCTTGAATTAGGAACCACAGAAAAATTTTCCAATTTTTTCCGAGTCTTAGGGCATGTATCGTGCCCCTTGCTAAACCATTTTTCGATAAAAATCCTTTCGTAAGTTTTTCCAGAAGCTATGACGACCGGATCAAACATTAGACTTAATGAAATCGGACAATAGAATTCTTCAGGAGGTGAGTCACCACTGATTAATTCAGTTTGAACTTCAACATTATCTTTTAAGGGATTATTCTCCAAATTTACATATTCTCTTCGTTCCGAAGTATCAGGCCTTAATTTCTTATCATAAGTCTTAATGAGATAAAGGAAATACATTAGTATTTTCTTTTTTTTATCATTAACATTATGAAACTTATCCAGAAGCCTTTTTATGGCCCTTCTCTCTACCAAAAGAGCTATTGAAGATGTGATGTTTAACCTTGAAGCTACCTTTTGGAAGGCATCCAATTCTTGGTCTTCGCTTGAGTTGATTTGCTCCAGAAGGTTCGATAAGATTTTTCCTGCCTCCTCTTCTACAGGATTAATGATGAATTTTACATCTCTGAGATAATCAAGAACTTCAGCAACCTGCAAATAAAATGATACAAAATTAAAATAATTATGACAATAAAATGCATATGCATAAAATAAGAAACACAGATTAAATTGTCTTTGTTGTGCTCATATCATCATCTTATCATAAAATTGCACTTCAAATAAAAAGAGGCATTTACAAACATACGACCCAATTCCTATATTTACATTTTAATACCTAAACTTTATTTTTTTATGTTTATACCACCCAATTCTTTTATATTACATCAAAATTATCACTTCTTTTAACTTTTAAAAAGTGAAAAACACCTTTTCATGCATAGGAAAGGTTGTATATACATAANTATATATAAATAGATAGATAGATAGATAGATAGATAGATATATAGATAGATACATAGATAGATATATATTCAGCAACAAATATGTACAACTTCATAAATCCATTTACACAAATATAAAAAGAATCCTAAATTTAATGTACTTGATAATTATTAATTAGCAAGTATTATGATTCCTAACTTGTAGTTGTATAATAAATCTTATTAGGTAAAGTGCATTTTCTTATAGCAAATATGGCCATCCTACTACCACATAAAAGTGTAAGCATATTCTAGTCTAGAGAATTTTGCTTTGTTCAAAGTATCTTACTAAACGTGTTTCATCACCTCATGTTCATATAGGGACATTTACATACACAATACACAATTCATATGTATTTACATATTTAAAAAATAAAATTTAATGTTTACATTCATAGCACTCAAATTTTTAAGAGCACATAAAAAAAAATCATTTTTACTAACTTTTAAAGGTCAAATGCATCTTTGTACGCAAAGGTTCAAGGTGTTATCAATGCAAATATCAAACTTTAGGTGTTAGACATGCAAATTCATAAAAACGGTGGGGTGGGTCCTTATGTAAATTTCCCTTTCTTTTTTTTTCCTAAATCAATAATCAAAAATAAAAAGTGCCGATCAGGCCCGAAGATAATGGAATTTAAGAGTTTAATATCTTAGATGCTAATAAAATGGAAAGGAAAAACAAAATCTGGATAAATACATTGCTAACTAAATCTGGTTACAGCATTACTTTTGACACCTTCGAAACAAGAAGACGGTAATAAAACGAGAAAAAATGGAAATAAAAGTTTCTTACCAATATCCATGACTGAAAGCATCCAAAGAGCTTGACTAACCTGTGATGCCAACCGTGTTGGAACCATTGTCTCGATTTCACAAAAACATTGAATCAGTTGACTTCGGATTCTTTCACATCTCAAAACAATAGATTCTGTTGTGAGAGCCTGCACAAAAAAAAAAAAAAATCAATAACCATGCTACAAACACAACGCAACCACAAAATATTCCATGCAATTATTTAACTGTTATGGTGAATTAGTCGACAAATAAATAGGGCAGCGATTTTAGGTAGGATATCAAAGAGCGCTCAAAGATTGAATTAAGTTTGAAATGAATCCAACTCAAACCAAGCCAAGGCCAAAATCAGATCAAGCCAGCTGAGAGCAGCTCAAAATATAAAGGGAAATTCATATAAGTACCACACAATTCTATGTATTTACATATCTAACACATAAAGTTTGATATTTACTTTAATAACACTTGGTGTCAGAAGCTTATGCATAAAAAGGTGTATATTGCTTTTAAGAAATTAGAGAAGTGATATTTTTCATGTGATATTAAAGATTTGAGTGTTTTGTATGTAAATATGAAAGTATAGGTTTTAGATATGTAAATACATAGGAATTGTGTGGTATGTATGCAAATGCACCAAATATAAATAACAAGAATATGAATATCTTTAAGTTTCGATATATATATATATATAAATAGGCCTGCATACGAATACAAGTATTATAAATATACATATGCATGCATACATATATATTAAAATTTAAAATGATAAAAATAATAGATTTTGAACAAGCTCAAATGAGGTTAATTCAAACAAAGCTGGCTAAAAATCAAATATGTTTCCTACATGAGCTGATTTCAAGGCAGCTTATATATGTTAAACCTGATTTCAAGGCAAAACTAGTTTGGCTTGAAATTGAATCATTCTCAAAAGAAGAACTCATATTGTTGTGACTAAAATAAGACAAGAAAATGCACATGTACAAAAACTAGGACTTCGGTAACAGACTAAATACCTTGATGCTCAAAAAGCTTGTTTGCTCTAAAATTTACTAACCTAATTGATATGCTATCAACAAATTTCCAACAATTGGCACGAATCTCAAGGCATGGCACGGAACTTGATGCATCATTTTGAGCAAGAAACATTCAAACTTTGATAAAAATTTATTTGGATGACCGATTACGGCAAACTTATATTCAAACTGATCGACTCAATGAGACGGACCCAAGGATACCCAAATTAGTTCATTCCAAGTCAAATCAAGCCCCGATCAAAACATTAAACCACATTTGGATGTTTTTCGGACACATTTGAGAGGTCAAATGAATGTCGAATCAGACGAGTTCAAAGTCGAATATAGCGTCTCGACGAGACAAATCCAACGAGCCCAAGATCACTCAATTTTGACATTATTAAAACACTCAAACATCCATCAAATGACTTCTAATTGAGGGAAGCACCTGAGCCATCCAATTAAAGTGGTTCATATTTCTGCATTAATTGCACTCAAAACTCTATAAATATAGCCCTACCCCTCTCATCAAGGGAAGGAGAACTTGACGCTTAAGAAAGAACTTGAAGCTTTGAGAAGTTGTTGAAGTTCGGCACCATGTTTGTCGTCGTCGACCACTGCTGACCTGCGTCGCCCACCACTCACCAACCCTAGTTGATCGTCATCATCCGCCGCCTCTTCTTTGTGACGAAATAGTTCGTGTGTCGATGTTGTAATTCAGGAGTCTCTGCAATGAACAACTTATAGTAAATCTTTAAAACTAGACCAAACCTCGTGGTTTTTTCCTTTCTGGTTTTTCCACATAAAAAAATTATGTTGTCTCTACTAGTTATTTTTTTTTATCTGAGTGTGTATTGAATATCTAGCACGCATCACTAGCTATGCCCATGATCATGATCAAACTCGAACGCAACAACAAAAAATAAACAAAATGAAATAGAGCTCGCAAAAGATTTCGCCATTTTTTTCAGAAAAATATCAAATTTAGCACAATTTTTTGTTTCGATTAAAGGTATGCATGAATTGGTCAAAATAGAAAAAACTGAAAGAAACCAAACAAGTTTGGTTGATTTGGTTCATTTTAAAAATGCATTTCTACTCTTTATTTATAAAATTTTAATATTTGATTTTCAGTTTTAATTTGATTTTAATGTTCATTTAACCGAACAAACTGAAAATTAGAAATCAAAAGAAGGATTTATGAAATTAAATCGATATTATACATGCAAGATATGAAATTATTGATATTTGTTCATAAACGAACTCCAACAAAAAAATGACATTATCGCTTGTGCATAACCGAACCGTTTACACCAAATTAAATTTTGATTTGGTCGGTTCGGTTTTATCAAAATTTTGGCTTGTTCGGTTTCTCAGATTTTAGATTTTTTGTTGCAATTGGTTTGACTAATTTAAAAACCAATCCATCAAAACAGATAGAATGCTCACCTCTAGTTATGATATTCAGAAAGGTACAGCATCATTATAAGCATGCACCATTTGACATTTTAGATCAACAACACAGTCAAAAAATAATTTAGGTGCTTGGACAAGTGGTAGAAAACTAAAATGTTTATACAAAGAATAAAGCATACCAAATATAGTTTACTGGACTCTGAACAGTAACGAACGAGCAGCTGGCTTTTTTCAACCGTATTGTTCAGAGTACATAACACTTGTATTCCAGATGAGCTTCCTGGTCGAGCTGATTCTATAGCAGGAAGAATGCAACAAATTTTTTCCAAAACCTTCACGAGTTCACAGCAGACTGCAGCATGTACCTGAAATGCATAATTAATTAGAGGATATAATTTTCACACAAAAAATTTCGAGGAATATTTACATACATACCACTGAAATCCTACGTATTTACAAATCCAACACCTAACCTTTGTTTGTTACATTTATACCACTCAAATCTTTCATATCATATCAAAAATATCATTATTTTAACTTTTAAAAGTGAAATACAGTTTTTCATGCGTGGGTAAGGTCGCATGCATGTAAAAAAAGAAGTTTAGGTGTTAGATATGTAAATACATGGGAAATGAGTAATATGCATGTAAATCTTCCAAATCTCAAACAACCACAAGTGGCAATTCAAAGTATAACAATTGGCTTAAGCTAATTGATATGTTCTCTTTCTTTTCTGAATTGGCAATGACTGAATTTTATATATATTCATTTGGCCTCTGATCAATGATCAACTTCTACCATATGAAATCATCAACTATTGTGTCTTTAAAGTTAAGTCTGATAAAGATAACAGCATCTTCAACTGTTATATAAATTAGTTTGGAAGAGCTTGAAGTGTAATACTAAGCAAAAAATAACATATATTATTAATTTTAATAAGGAAGATTTACATAAATATCACTAAATTCCTATCTAATTACATATCCAACACCTAAACTTCAATTTTTACACATATTCCACCTTACATATGCATTAAAATATAAGAGTCAAAATAGTGGTATTTTTTATGTCATGTAAGAGATTTGGGAGCATAAATGTAAAAAGTAAAAAAATTAGGTTTTAGATATGTAAATGCATAGGAATTAGGTGGTAAGTATGTAGGTGCCCATTTTAATAATAAAGCCCGGTAATAAGCGCATTTATACTACTTCAACTAAGAGAAAATTGATCAGAAAGAAATTTACAGATTCGGACAATTTTCCCTAAAGCTGGATGTCAATAAAAGTTATTCATTTTGCAAGATACATTCAATTAGTTTTTGGCCACTTATTGTATTTATGTAATCTTGCAACTTCACTAGTCATTAAGAGAGCAAACGTTCCATGGCCATAATTAAGATATAAATGCGGCTCCTAATATGGTTGTGCAGCCTTGCAACTGTAACTTAGAATGCAAGTCCCAAGTAGACGCTTAAGGCTCTAAAACAATTCCATATATATGCACACATCAAGATTGAGCTCTCAGTCATTACCTTTGGTTCGCAAGGAATCTTCGGCACCCGATCAACTTTAGTAACATCACTATCCATTCAATAGATGCTGCAGTTATTCGAAACATCAGCAATTTCTACCTTAGCCCAAAAAAAAGAGGGGGCATTTATATAAATAGCACAGAATTCTAGTGTATCTACATATCTAACACCTAAACTTTCATATACTTTTTCATGCATAGGTTTAAAGCACCAAAGTGCTATTTATGTAAATATTAAAGATTTGGTGTGAGATATATAAATATATAAGAATTGTGTGCTAGGAATGTAAATTTTCCAGAAAAAAAAAACAATAAAAACTAACTTATAAATATCAATTTCAAAAATCATGCAGAGTCATAATCACAAAATCAGTAAATCCACAGCCATCACAAAATTAGCCTAATTACAAATGGACTGCAATTCAGTATTACATGGAGCTGCTCTGCAAAGTTATATGTCTGTTAAAATCAAAATCATAGTAAAATCTGCAGCAGAAGTAGCAATCAAATAACTTGTATCTTAACTCTAAAATCAAAACGACAATGAAATCTACAACTTCAACAACAGACCATACTATATATTGATTAAAGTCGCATAAAATTTCGGGCATGCTCGTTTGATGAACTTCATCAGTTTGTCTTCTCTCTATTTTTTGAATTAGGTATAGCCAAAATCATCAACAATATACAATAACACACAGCTCAACCACAGAAAAATGTAGTCCTACTTATTTTTGGATCGAGGAAAATCTTCTCAACCCTAATCACTCCAACAAAACCATATGGTCGCTGATTTACAAAAAGAAAGATAAACGAAATAACTTATGCTCCATAGGAGTAAAACGCATCAACCTTTTTACAAGAACAGGGAAGAATTCCGAGCTCCAAACGAAACCTCCGAAAAGCAACAACCATTAAACGATGAAATATCTCGAAGTCCCGCTCCTAGGGCTTCAATCCAACGATGCTCTTCATGTAAACTATTCGGCTCCTCGATTGGAGTAGATACCTAACCTTCGAAGAAAGAGATGGATGGGAACAGAAAGGTAGAGTGAGAGAGAGAGGAGGGAGCAAGACGACCAGGAATCCAATTCGAGGTCGTCGTTGAATGGAACGGCGGGAAGATGAATCCCATTCTAGAATAAAAAAATATCGCTTGGCTTTTTAAAATTGTTATTTATACCTTAATCCCCAAATCATTTATAATTTAAATTTAAATATTAATGTAAATTTATAAAAAGTTTACAAATTACTATAGTGGTTGTTGTCTCAAAACTTTATGACATTTCAACCCCCTACACAACCTGTTTATCCAGACTGGGCCAATCAAGTCAAATGTCATTAAGACGCATCAATATTAAACAAATAATCTATGTTAGGACGAGTCATCCGACAGAGTATTTAACCAACTTTTGCACCATTCACCATCTTCTAATATGTTTTATCCCAAATAGCATTGCTCGCCCACTATCGCCCTGTAATTAATTATCATTCCACTATTGGTATTCATAAATCACCCTTCTAATGCCGACATTAGTGATTTAAATTTTATAATTACATGTTCTGTATTTGTGAAAAATAATTAATCTTTATAATAATATAGATCACTTTATATAGTGGTGGGACCTTCTTTTTTCTAAATAAATGAGAACATTATTAGTACTTATTTTGGTC
>JXCR01057401.1:420724-432136 GCA_002079205.1 Phalaenopsis hybrid cultivar | reverse complement strand
AAAAAAAAAAAAAATCAATAACCATGCTACAAACACAACGCAACCACAAAATATTCCATGCAATTATTTAACTGTTATGGTGAATTAGTCGACAAATAAATAGGGCAGCGATTTTAGGTAGGATATCAAAGAGCGCTCAAAGATTGAATTAAGTTTGAAATGAATCCAACTCAAACCAAGCCAAGGCCAAAATCAGATCAAGCCAGCTGAGAGCAGCTCAAAATATAAAGGGAAATTCATATAAGTACCACACAATTCTATGTATTTACATATCTAACACATAAAGTTTGATATTTACTTTAATAACACTTGGTGTCAGAAGCTTATGCATAAAAAGGTGTATATTGCTTTTAAGAAATTAGAGAAGTGATATTTTTCATGTGATATTAAAGATTTGAGTGTTTTGTATGTAAATATGAAAGTATAGGTTTTAGATATGTAAATACATAGGAATTGTGTGGTATGTATGCAAATGCACCAAATATAAATAACAAGAATATGAATATCTTTAAGTTTCGATATATATATATATATAAATAGGCCTGCATACGAATACAAGTATTATAAATATACATATGCATGCATACATATATATTAAAATTTAAAATGATAAAAATAATAGATTTTGAACAAGCTCAAATGAGGTTAATTCAAACAAAGCTGGCTAAAAATCAAATATGTTTCCTATATGAGCTGATTTCAAGGCAGCTTATATATGTTAAACCTGATTTCAAGTCAAGACTAGTTTGGCTTGAAATTGAATCATTCTCAAAAGAAGAACTCATATTGTCGTGACTAAAATAAGACAAGAAAATACACATGTATAAAAACTAGGACTTCGGTAACAGACTAAATACCTTGATGCTCAAAAAGCTTGTTTGCTCTAAAATTTACTAACCTAATTGATATGCTATCAACAAATTTCCAACAATCGGCACGAATCTCAAGGCATGGCATGGAACTTGATGCATCATTTTGAGCAAAAAATATTCAAACTTTGATAAAAATTCATTCGGATGACCGATTACGGCAAACTTATATTCAAACTGATCGACTCAATGAGACGGACCCAAGGATACCCAAATTAGTCCATTCCAAGTCAAATCAAGCCCCGATCAAAACATTAAACCACATTTGGATGTTTTTCAGACACATTTGAGAGGTCAAATGAATGTCGAATCAGGCAAGTTCATAATCGAATATAGCGTCTCGGCGAATCCAACGACCCAAGATCACTCAATTTTGACATCATTAAAACACTCAAACATCCATCAAATGACTTCTGATTGAGGGAAGCCCTCTGTTCATATTTCTGCATTAATTACACTCAAAACTCTATAAATATAGCCCCACCTCTCTCATCAAGGGGAGGAGAGTTTGACGCTTAAGAAAGAACTTGAAGCTTTGAGAAGTAGTTGAAGTTCGGCACCATGTTTGTCGTCGTCGACCGCCGCTGACCTCCGTCACCCACCACTCACCAACCCTCGTTGATCATCATCATCCGCCGCCTCTTCTTTGTGACGAAATCGTTCGTGAGTCGATGTTGTAATTTAGAAAACTTTGTAACACTTTCCCTCCCTTGGAACAGGGGGTCTCTGCAATGAACAACTTATAGTAAATTTTAAAACTAGACCAAACCTCGTGGTTTTTTCCTTTCTGGTTTTTCCACAATAAAAATTATGTTGTCTCTACTAGTTATTTTCATTTATCTGAGTGTGTATTGAATCTCTAGCACGCATCACTAGCTATGCCCATGATCATGATCAAACTTGAACGCAACAACAAAAAATAAACAAAATGAAATAGAGCTCGCAAAAGATTTCGCCATTTTTTTCAGACATATATCAAATTTAGCACAATTTTTTTTTTGTTTCGATTAAAGGTGTGCATGAATTGGTCAAAATAGAAAAAACTGAAAGAAACCGAACAAGCTTGGTTGATTTGGTTCATTTTAGAAATGCATTTCTACTCTTTATTTATATAATTTTAATATTTGATTTTCAGTTTTTATTCGATTTTAATGTTCATTTAACCGAAAAAACCAAAAATTAGAAATTAAAAGAAGGATTTATGAAATTAACTTGATATTATACATGCAAGATATGAAATTATTGATATTTGTTCATAAACGAACTCCAACAAAAAAAAAACATTATTGCTTGTGCATAACCGAACCGTTTACACCGAATTAAATTTTGATTTGGTCTGTTCGGTTTTATCAAAATTTTGGCTTGTTCGGTTTCTCAGATTTTAGATTTTTTGTTGCAATTGGTTTGACTAATTTAAAAACCAATCCATCAAAACAGATAGAATGCTCACCTCTAGTTATGATATTCAGAAAGGTACAGCATCATTATAAGCATGCACCATTTGACATTTTAGATCAACAACACAGTCAAAAAATAATTTAGGTGCTTGGACAAGTGGTAGAAAACTAAAATGTTTATACAAAGAATAAAGCATACCAAATATAGTTTACTGGACTCTGAACAGTAACGAACGAGCAGCTGGCTTTTTTCAACCGTATTGTTCAGAGTACATAACACTTGTATTCCAGATGAGCTTCCTGGTCGAGCTGATTCTATAGCAGGAAGAATGCAACAAATTTTTTCCAAAACCTTCACGAGTTCACAGCAGACTGCAGCATGTACCTGAAATGCATAATTAATTAGAGGATATAATTTTCACACAAAAAATCTCGAGGAATATTTACATACATACCACTGAAATCCTATGTATTTACAAATCTAACACCAAACCTTTGCTTGTTACATTTATACCACTCAAATCTTTCATATCATATCAAAAATATCATTATTTTAACTTTTAAAAAGTGAAATACAGTTTTTCATGCATGGGTAAGGTCACATGCATGTAAAAATAGAAGTTTAGTTGTTAGATATGTAAATACATAGGAAATGAGTAATATGCATGAAAATCTTCCAAATCTCAAACAACCACAAGTGGCAATTCAAAGTATAACAATTGGCTTAAGCTAATTGATATGTTCTCTTTCTTTTCTGAATTGGCAATGACTGAATTTTATATATATTCATTTGGCCTCTGATCAATGATCAACTTCTACCATATGAAATCATCAACTATTGTGTCTTTAAAGTTAAGTCTGATAAAGATAACAGCATCTTCAACTGTTATATAAATTAGTTTGGAAGAGCTTGAAGTGTAATACTAAGCAAAAAATAACATATATTATTAATTTTAAAAAGGAAGATTTAAATAAATATCACTTAATTCCTATCTAATTACATATCTAACACCTAAACTTCAATTTTTACACATATTCCACCTTACCTATGCATTAAAATATAAGAGTCAAAGTAGTGGTATTTTTTATGTCATGTAAGAGATTTGGGGGCATAAATGTAAAAAGTAAAAAATTTAGGTTTTAGATATGTAAATGCATAGGAATTAGGTGGTAAGTATGAAAGTGCCCATTTTAATAATAAAGTCCGGTAATAAGCGCATTTATACTACTTCAACTATGAGAAAATTGATCAGAAAGAAATTTACAGATTCGGACAATTTTCCCTAAAGCTGGATGTCAATAAAAGTTATTCATTTTGCAAGATACATTCAATTAGTTTTTGGCCACTTATTGTATTTATGTAATCTGGCAACTTCACTAGTCATTAAGAGAGCAAACGTTCCATGGCCATATTAAGATATAAATGCGGCTCCTAATATGGTTGTGCAGCCTTGCAACTGTAACTTAGAATGCAAGTCCCGAGTAGACGCTTAAGGCTCTAAAACAATTCCATATATAAGCAAACATCAAGATTGAGCTCTCAGTCATTACCTTTGGTTCGCAGGGAATCTTCGGCACCCGATCAACTTTAGTAACATCACTATCCATTCAATAGGTGCTGCAGTTATTCGAAACATCAGCAATTTCTACCTTAGCCCAAAAAAAAGAGGGGGCATTTATATAAATAGCACAGAATTCTAGTGTATCTACATATCTAACACCTAAACTTTCATATACTTTTTCATGCATAGGTTTAAAGCACCAAAGTGCTATTTATGCAAATATTAAAGATTGGGTGTGAGATATATAAATATAAAAGAATTGTGTGCTAGGTATGTAAATTTCCCAGAAAAAAAACAATAAAAACTAACTTATAAATATCAATTTAAAAAATCATGCAGAGTTACAATCACAAAATCAGTAAATCCGCAGCCATTACAAAATTAGCCTAATTACAAATGGACTACAATTCAGTATTACATGGAGCTGCTCTACAAAGTTATATGTCTGTTAAAATCAAAATCATGGTAAAATCTGCAGCAGAAGTAGCAATCAATTAACTTATATCTTAACTCTAAAATCAAAATGACAATGAAATCTACAACTGCAATAACAGACCATACTATATATTGATTAAAGTTGCATAAAATTTCGGGCATGCTCGTTTGATGAACTTCATTCAGTTTGTCTTCTCTCTATTTTTTGAATTAGGTATAGCCAAATTCATCAACAATACACAATAATACACAGCTCAACCACAGAAAAATGTTGTCCTACTTATGTTTGGATCGAGGAAAATCTTCTCAACCCTAATCACTCCAACAAAACCATATAGTCGCTGATTTACAAAAAGAAGGATAAACGAAATAACTTATGCTCCATAGGAGTAAAACATATCAACATTTTTACCAGAACAGCGAAGAATTCCGAGCTCCAAACGAAACCTCCGAAAAGCAACAACCATTAAACGATGAAATATCTCGAAGTCCCGCTCCTAGGGCTTCAATCCAACGATGTTCTTCATGTAAACTATTCAGCTCCTCGATTGGAGTAGATACCTAACCTGCGAAGAGNCTCCGAAAAGCAACAACCATTAAACGATGAAATATCTCGAAGTCCCGCTCCTAGGGCTTCAATCCAACGATGCTCTTCATGTAAACTATTCGGCTCCTCGATTGGAGTAGATACCTAACCTTCGAAGAAAGAGATGGATGGGAACAGAAAGGTAGAGTGAGAGAGAGAGGAGGGAGCAAGACGACCAGGAATCCAATTCGAGGTCGTCGTTGAATGGAACGGCGGGAAGATGAATCCCATTCTGGAATAAAAAAATATCGCTTGGCTTTTTAAAATTGTTATTTATACCTTAATCCCCAAATCATTTATAATTTAAATTTAAATATTAATGTAAAATTATAAAAAAGTTTCCAAATAACTATAGTGGTTGTTGTCGCAAAACTTTATGATATTTCAACCCTCTACATTCACGAGAAAATATTGTCTCAGAAGTCCGGACACAGTCTGTTTATCCAGACTCAGAAGAATATAATCAATCAAGTCAAATGTCATTAAGACGCATCAATATCAAACAAATAATCTAGAATAAAAAAAATGTTAGCACGAGTCATCTGACAGAGTATTTACCTAATTTTTGTACCGTTCACGATCTTCTAATATGTTTTATCCCAAATAGCATTGCTAGTCGATTGTCGCCTATAATTAATTATCATTCGACTATTAGTATTTAAATATCACCCTTCTAATGCCGACATTAGTGATCTAAATTTTATAATTACATGTTCTATTTTTGTGAAAAATAATTATTCTTTATAATAATATAGATCACTTTAGATAGTGGTGGGGACCTTCTTTTTTCTAAAAAATGAAAACATCATTAGTACTTATTTTGGTCCCCCCACCCCCCCCAATTTTTACCATTTTATTGCTTAAAAGAAGGAAAATAGCAATTTGATGAGGGCAATAATGTAAATTCATAAATTACCTTACCTACGCACATTATGAAATATAAATTTATAGCAACTTCTAACCTTTTTGGATGTTGACAATTTCTTAAGAAATGTGCAATTGGGGATTTATGTGCATAAAATACTTATTTGAATTATTCAACACGCATTAGATGCTTATAGCAAGCAAAGCATCCCATGTTCTTAAAAGCGAAATTAACCATATATATATATATATATATATATATATGTTGAAATTAATCAGAAAATTTTAACTATAATTATAAAATACTTTTTATTTGGTTTAGCGATTTTTTCAGGCGCGTTATTTTTTTAGAATTTAACCAGTCATGAAGAAGTTTTTAATCTAATTGATAGAGAAAGACACGGGGTGTGGGAAGTAAATATAATCCTAATAAAATTAATCATGTTATTTGATGTGTGCCTAAATATGTGAGGGGATAGAGTGATTACAAGATTTGAGGGGATATAGTGATTATTCAACATCTTGGCTTTTGACGAGAATTCAACACACACACGGAGAAGAATGCTAGTATACGAGATGAGACACCTGGACTTCTTGCGTGGAAAACTCTGAAAAGGGGAAAAAAATCACAAGGTCTAGCCCAATTGCAATAATACGTTATGTATTGGTGAGTACACAAACTTATTATTCTCTTGAGTTAATGAATATGAGATTACAAAGTTGATATACAACGATATTTTTGCAATAATATTCGTAACATGTCGCATATGTCGTAGTCGGCTGCTATGGAGGTCGTGGTTTGTTGTGAATATTGTTGACGGTGGTTGTAGCACCAACTTCTCATAGAGGGCGTAGTTAAACCCATGGGAAGTGTTGGTCATGTGAATCATAAATGGTTGCATAAGGAGTGTCGATTGACCACAAAAATCGTGGTAGGGAGCTACAGGATATGAGATAACGTTTATAGTTCGTCGAGATCGAAGTTGGGAGCTTCATGAACTTAGATAACTTTCGTAAACTACAGAGGTTGTAGTTGAGAGCTACATGGGCTTTGATAACCTTCGTAGGTTGGAGTTGAGAGATGCATGAGTTAAGATAATGTTCACAGGTCGTAGATGTCGGAGTTTGAAGTTGCATGAGTTGAGATAACTTTCATAGATTGCAAAATTCAAAGTTAGGAGTTGCATGAGCTGAGATAATATTTGTAGGTTGCAGATGTTGGAGTTGTAGCTACATGAGTTGTGATAATATATATAGGGCGCATGGGCTGGAAATGAGAGTTGTAGGTTGCACATGTCGAAGTTGGAGCTGCATGAATTGTGATAATGTTTGCAAGCCTTCTAGGTTGGAGTTGGAAGCTGTAGGAGTTGTGGACCACGTAGGTATAGTTGGTCACATAAGTCGTGGAGATGGGTTGCAAGAAGATTCATTGGAAAGTTCATAGAAATCCACAATTTTTCAACTATGAATGTTCTAAGCAATTGTTGCTTGGTGCATTGTTACACTTGGTTTGGGAGTCACTTTTTGCACCGAATGCAGGGCATGTTGTTGCACCGTATGCAAGGAACGCAACACAACATTCTTGATGTGTCGTCGCACCATCTTTCGATATGTTGTTAAAATGTATGTGGGTTGCATCATTGCACCATATTAAGGTTGTCTTATTACACCGCATTCGTCGTGTGTTATTACATCGTATTTGATATGCGTTGTTACACTGTATGTGTTGTGCACATTGAACCATCTTCGGAGTATCATTACACTGTATTTGAGGTGTGTTTTTATATTGCATTCGGGGTACATTGCTTTGTAGGATACTTTGTTACTTCATAATGTTAGTTGTTATTCCGCACAGTGTTTTATTACTTCACAACGTACATTGCGACTTCGTAAGTGGCTTTGCTACAAAAAGTAGAGGCGGCTCAAGTTGGTCTACGGAGGTCGACGAGCGGTGGTTGGTGGCTGCAAAAGTTGGCGGTGTTCGCTAGATTCTCGATGTTGAATACTATACCACATTTATATCTTTTTCCAAACACAGGGACTCCTCCAATTCAAGGTTGTTTTTCTTCTGTAATTTTTAAAGCCTCAGAGTCACAAGTTTGTATGTTTATATGTCTTCATATTATTTTCTTAAACCCTAAATTGTTTAAAATAAAAGATTAAATGAAAAATGTGATTAGGATGATAATAATGAAGTAATTAGTATTACACAATACATCAAATGGTCAAATAAAACGCTAATTATCTTCTAA
The DNA here is from genome assembly GCA_002079205.1 of Phalaenopsis hybrid cultivar. Classification (NCBI taxonomy): domain Eukaryota; kingdom Viridiplantae; phylum Streptophyta; class Magnoliopsida; order Asparagales; family Orchidaceae; genus Phalaenopsis; species Phalaenopsis hybrid cultivar. The sequence goes on along the minus strand of JXCR01057401.1, from coordinate 424,171 downwards.
TAATAAGACTAACATATAATAAATAGATAATAATCCTCTATGCATTCTACTTTAGGTTTTTCGTTGAAGATAAGAGAAGGTCATCGAGGTGAGTACTAATATATTTTTTATTATGGTAATACATTGTTTTTTCTCAATAAATTACATTTATTGTTCATGTTATAGAACCACATGTGCATTATTTATAATTCTATTAAATTTTATTCATATTTAGATTCATATCACTTAAATATATGACACTACATCGAAAATATCATTTTTACTTGCTTTTTAAAGTTGAAACGAACATTTGCTCACATAATTTTATGACACTTAAATGTAAAATATTAGATGGTAGGTATGTAAATACAGAAGAACTGTTTGCATGTGTGTAAATTTTCCTTTCATTAATAGACCCTGGGCGCCCTTTTATTGAAGCCCTACAAGGATTCTTACAACAAAAGGCCCGGTATGTAACAAAGTAGGCCCATTAAGTACAGTGAGCAAGGAAGGCCTGTTGAAATAGTTTGTCTATGGACAAAGTAATCAAACTTAAATTCTTAGTTATAAATCTCCAATTTAATTTCCATGATAATATCTCACTTAAATTTCCACGAATAAATTTTGCGTACGTCGTCTGTATACGAGCTACATATGGATGACAGACGCGCTACACCCGTAAAAAAAACAAAAAAAAAAAAAATACATAGTCGGTATATCGCGTCCATGGCCCGTATGCAGCTCACATACAGACGATGTACGCAAAATTTTCTCGATTCACACAGGTGTCCATGTGCAATAATTTGCATATCCTTATCCAGTTTTATAACAATAACCTCCATTATTTTGCATTAAAATCTACAATAAAATAAAACCTAATTTATTGTGAAAGCAATTGCTTACTACTACCAATATCAATAATTATGATTTGATTATAATTACACAAAATTACAAGGCCAAATTAGCAAAAAATATTTCTAATGAACAATATTTTATATTCATAAATCATAAACAAGTTTATGTAATTAACTTAATTACGCTTATAATAATGATGATTTTTTTGACATAAAAGTCCTGTTAAGAGCAACCATGTGAATAATTTGATCTTAATTACATCAATCTCAATGCTTTGGCATAAATAATTTAACAACCATTATAATAAAAAAATGACAAGTTGGTACCTTTATATTTTTTTCTTTTACATATACCTAGAAAATAATTACATGATTATGACTTGTAATTAAATATTTTCGCTTGTCATTGATAGAAAAGTGAGTGATAGATGGAAAGTCAAATTAGGCAAGTTTAGTACAATTATTGGTTCATCCAAGTCAAAGTTTATGCACAAATATCAACATGTGCTCATTTTGATTTATTTTCATTTACTCTAATTTTTTAGATTTTTTTGAAGCTTAGGCAACCATTAAATATAAAACTATACCTTTTTAAGTATTATTTATGTATTTAATTAATTTTAATAATTATCTAACTCTTTCTAAGGCATTTGAGTAAAGTTGTCAAGAAGGCTCGCTCTTTTTGGCTTGAGGTCGATTTGTGCGAGCTCAGCTCACGAGCCACTTATCAAGCCAAGTCCGAGCTGACTCACGAATAAGCATGACTCGGTTACACCCTTATTCGCCTAAAAAAAAAAGAAGTTTTCAAACGCCCCGTCAAAGACATTCTTTAGCAAATATTTAAGAAATTACTGAAAACACCCCCTTTCAATTAATTATCTATCACCCACCTAAATTGATCCAATCTTCATAAACACCTTTTGTATTATGTTCTATAAATAAATAAATAAATACATAAAAAAAAACTCAATTTATAGATAAATCAATTAAAATAATAATTAGACTCCATATATGTGAGGAATAAGTGTGGGGGCTATAATGAGGTGGAGGTGGAGCCACTTGGCACAACAAGAAGGGATTAGATTCGATCACAATGAAACAGTGCCAGATAATCATCTCTCATCTCTCTGCTCTCCCCCTTCACTACTTAAACATCACCCCAACTCACTATTTCCTCAATCTATTACCTGTCTCTCTTTGTCTCTCTCTCTTCTCTTCTTCTTGAGGCTGGAAATGGGATCAAGGGGCACCGGCGATTCGTCGACATGGACGCCGAAACAGAACAAGCTATTCGAGAGAGCACTCGCCGTGTACGGCGAAGAGACGCCGGAACGGTGGAAGAAAGTGGCGAAAGCGGTCGGTGGCGGGAAGTCGGCGGAGGAGGTGAAGCTCNATATATATATATATATATATATATATATATATATGTATGTATGTATGCATGTATGTGTGTATATGTGTATATTGATTTATATTGATATATAAATTGAATTATTTAGGGTATATTTGATATATAATCCATAATTTGAATTTCTTTTTTTTTTTGCAATAGTATTATTATTATTATTTAATTTTTTGATAAGAATGAATGTTTAAAAACAAAGATGAGTGGAGTGCCGCAGCATAAAAACTGTTGTCAAAATCATAAAATTTAAAATATTTTTTTTAATATTATTCACATAGATAATATATTCTGAATTTAAAGAGGCGAAAATTACTCCCAAAAATAAAAATAAAAAAATAAAATAAAATAAAAAAAAACGTTTGAATTCAAGCCTTACAATGCTTGAGTTTAGGAGTTGATTGTGCATACGTGTTATGTTTGAATTTTGGGATTCTTATTGACTTGTGCTTTGCCATGTTATGAGGAAAAAAAAAAAAACATTTACAATTAAATTAAATCGAATATTTACCTTAAAATATTCATAGAATGTTTCTTATAAATCTATGAAATCAAAGTAATTTGTTTGCATAATTTAATAAATGCATACATTGATGGGCCCCTCTAATTTATTAAGAAGGGAATGCACTGTGAAAGGAATAAAATGTAATTTAAATATAGTTTATTTAATTATTTATAATATTTTCAACTTTTTTTTATTTCTTATTTCAATATTTAGTATAAGGAAAAATAAAATCAAAATAAAAAATTATGCATTACACTACTAATTCATACAACCAAGCAATCAACATACTCATAACATCAAATGGTAGTGTAACATATCCTGACCTGTTGGAAAAATTATTGCACACGTACAACCCCTGTAGAGATGCACGCGGTGTCCGATCCTGACCGTAGATCACGGTATATGTATGCAATAATTTTTCTGTCTGCTGGTTGTTACCCATGGTATAAGACCTCTCAGATTGTGAGTTTGATTCTCCTCTGTCATAGTTGGACTTAAGAATGTGGTACTCGAATTGTTTAGACATATTAAATATGATTGGAGGCTCGTATAATAACCTCTCACAATTCCTTACAAAAATGGATGAAATAAGTTTATATATATATATATATATATATATATATATATATATATATATATATATATATATATATATATATATATATATATATATATATATATATATATATATATATATATATATATAT
>JXCR01057401.1:392491-418623 GCA_002079205.1 Phalaenopsis hybrid cultivar | reverse complement strand
TGATCTCCTCAAAGTAATTTTAAGTTGCATGATTATCTTGTCACATTGTTGATAAAGCAATAAAGTTATCTTCTTGATCTCTTGTAACTACAAATGAGGAAGTAATGGATGGTGATAATTGTAGTTAGCTAGTGGACAATAGCCAAGTGATCTTGATAGATGACAATTACGACATATGGTTTAACGATGATATTTGAGAGATATGAGTCACGTGAAACCAGTTAAACGATGATAATTGGGTATTTATAATGGTCATGATATAGATTGTCAGATAAATCTCTAAAGTTTATCATATATCTAAGTCATCTTTAATTTCACTTAAAGATCATTCTCACATAGTTATTAAAATTTATCTTAGTTATTTTTTACCAATGTTTATGGGTAATAGATTCAATTACTCAAATTGATTCATTTAATCATAGATTGTTCATTTATACCTTAATGATAAGAAATTTTACCAATGTTAGACTCATTTAAATTTCCTTGTCAAGACCCGATGCGATTGTACGAATGCAATGCTTAAATATCATTTGACCCTTAATTTAATGTCCCAAAATTTCAAATTATACTTTAAATATTTAATTTGCGTTCATTTGCACTCAAATCAAGTTTTTTTTTTTTATATTGTTGCATTTATTTCATAAAAATATTCATTTTTTTACTGCAAATGTGCTAAAAATAAGGAAAAGTTTGAATATTCTTTATTTTATTAGAAAAATAACGAATGAAAATATTATAATGTAAGAAATGTTTCCAATTCATCAAGAAATTTTATTATTTGGCGTCAATCTCGAGACATTTTTTTAGCGAGAAATGTTTCCAACTCAAATTCAGTATTATCAGTGATCCCGTTTTAACAAGCTTACAGTCAAACTGGCTATCTCGACAAAACAAAGCTAATGATACCAAAACTAGTTCAATTTGAGTCCAATATAGTCCAAAATCAAGCAATTAAAATCGCTTTGGAGGCTTCGAATTGTTTGAATGATTAAATGAATTTTAAATTTGACATATGTATAGTTAGATGAGAGGAATCCAATGAGTTCAAACTCACTTAATTATAATATCATTAATACCCACAAAACATTAGAAAAAAATAAATCTTATGAGCAATGAGTATTATTATGAACTGTTTCATCAGGTGTTTACAAAAATTATGCGCCAAATAACCAAAATGTCTCTCCCCCAGAGGCTATAAATAGACTCATTCTCTTCACTGAAGAAGGGTAAGAAGTGAATTTCAATGTTGTTCTAGTTAAAAGACCCAACAAAAACTTATGGTTTTCATAGCCGCCGATCGCCCCTACTCACCTTCGGCGACGAACCCCACTAGTTAACTTCATATCCCAAATACAATGTAACAAATAATGTTGTATCAAAGATACATGAATAACTTTTGATGATAATTGCTTATAGCCTAGTGCTCATAATACGACTTTCTTTAACCTTCTATAATTTATTCTATGATGTGTTAAGACAAATGCATTATTAAGTATAAAATTGTAATATTTTTCTTCTCAAAAGAAGGGGTACAATCGTAAACTATGACCCCGGTGGTCAGCTAGCGCTACTACAACTTTAAACCATGGTTTTTGTGGCCGACGATGCTATTACAACTTCCAAATACGACATCACTAACACTAATTTGGTATCACAATCACAATCTGCAACTTCCTCGTCTGCAGCCTTTATGACTAATCTGACAATATTGCAGTCACCGACTACACCCTCCGTGACCAACTAAAGCTGTTGCAACCATCAATTATGATTTACATGACAAACTGACACTATTGCAGACACCAACTATGACCTCTATAACTGACTGATGCTGCTACAAATTTCGAGCTACGACCTCTATGACAAAAACTGTTGATGTCACAAACTATGGCATATGTGGCCAAATGATGTTATTAGGGTCATGACTAACCAAGGCCTTTGTGATTGTTGAATGACACCACGCTTCCAACTACGACCTCCGTGACTAACTAACATTATTGCAATCAACAACTACAACATTTGTGTCAAACTAATGTTGTTGCAATTACCAATTACGACTTATGTGGCCAAATGACTCAATTACAACTTCTAACTATGACATATGTAACCAAAAAATGCTCTTGCGNTATATATATATATATATATATATATATATATATATATATATATATATATATATATGTATGTATGTATAATGAGCTGTTGCTTTCAGCTTGTACGATCGGAAGACCTAATCTGTGGTGTCCTCTTTTAGTGCTTATTATAATTAAAATAAAATAAAAAATCGAATCACATCTAATCCTCAGGGGCAGATGTTAGACAATTCTGATCACCCTGGCGAACCTGTGGGTCGACGCCAGGGTTTAATTTATAATAAATTATATAGAATAGAAATGGAACACAAATTTTTATTTACAAAATTTAATTCTAAATGATAAAAAAAACCAATCACATCTAATCCTCAGGGTCGATGTGAGGCAATTCTGATCATCCAGGTGAACATGTAGGCCCCCCCTCAGGGTTCAATTTATAACAAATCATACAATTTTTATTTACAAATTATAATATATTTATTTATTTCAGGGATACTTGAGATTGTCACTTATCCGAAGACAAAAGAATATTGTTTTTATTTATTTATTTAATTATATTCGTGATCTCATTGGTCATGCAAGCATGCATTATTATATTAAAAATGGTTCTTTTCTTATCTCATTATCTTCCTTATTATATGACAACATGTTCTAATGAATATGTTATCAAAATACAATTATTATGATATTTTTTTAATTATGTATTTTGGATTGTAGGCTGAGGTATGTCGGAGGCTCCAATGGAATGCTGCCACGTGCTAGTGATTATGATTGCGGGCTCATTGAATATTTGTTTTCGTGTTTTTGTAATGATGTTTGATTAAGGAGTAATTAATGTGCATAAGGAGTGTTAGATGTTTTTGAGCCATTGAAAGGTTGCGTAGATGAATGTTATATGAACAACAATTTATATGTTTTTGAGTGTAGGTCTTATTGTATTTATATTTGTAGTTTTTTTTTTTTCTATTTTATTGGAGTTCTTAAGTGATTTACTTTTCATGTGGTGGGATAATGTGCTTCTTGATTTGTTTGGAATTTCAAAATTACAAATTGGATGGAGTGAACTAATGACTATAGCAAATTGTTTGATTGTTATTATTATTTTTCTTTTTTTGGTAAAAAAATTAAGAGTTTGTTTGGGGCGGCGGTGCAGTACCACACAATAGTTTTGCCCATTTGGATAAAATGTGTTTTGAGAATTTTTCCAAAAAGTTGATGCTAAAATCAATAATTTTTTTTTACCGGTTCTGATTAGGCGTGGTGGGAGATTTTTAGCTGCGTCTCACTTTTTCAGAAAAAAAAAGAAAATGCTATGGCCATTGCCAACATCTGATTATTCTTCAGCAGTTTCACAACTGCTTCTTAATAAAAGCTGCAGCTATCCCAAGCAGACCCTATGTCTAGATTTAAAATTTTCAAACACAAGTTAAAAACCCATATAATTTTCATAAAATTAGGGAAAGCTTATAATAAAAATATATAATAAAAAAATTTTAAAATGTCAAGTATAAAAAAAGACAAATATTCATAAAAATTAATTTGATAAAATCCCATCGTTGCAATCTCAATGACTACAAATAACTAAAATGAGTGAAGCAAAATCAAAAACTCAAAATGAGGGTTATGTGGTACTTACTATCATTCATCTGACATAAATATATTTTCAATGGAGGCTATTTACAAAACTGCAAAACTCAAAAACCTCATAAATAATCTATCATACCCGAGTGCTCATTACTTGCCTGTAAATTACNATTTATTTCAGGGATACTTGAGATTGTCACTTATCCGAAGACAAAAGAATATTGTTTTTATTTATTTATTTATTTATATTCGTGATCTCATTGGTCATGCAAGCATGCATTATTATACTAAAAATGGTTCTTTTCTTATCTCATTATCTTCCTTATTATATGACAACATGTTCTAATGAATATGTTATCAAAATACAATTATTATGATATTTTTTTAATTATATATTTTGGATTGTAGGCTGAGGTATGAGGGAGGCTCCAATGGAATGTTGCCACGTGTTAGTGATTATGATTGCGGGCTCATTGAATATTTGTTTACGTGTTTTTGTAATGATGTTTGTTTAAGGAGTAATTAATGTGTATAAGGAGTGTTAGATGTTTTTGAGCCATTGTAAGGTTGTGTAGATGAATGTTATATGGGCAACAATTTAGATGTTTTTGAGTGTAGGTCTTATTGTATTTATATTTGTAGTTTTTTTTTTCTATTTTAATGGAGTTCTTACGTGATTTATTTTTCATGCGGTGGGATAATGTGCTTCTTGATTTGTTTGGAATTTCAAAATTACAAATTGGATGGAGTGAACTAATGATTAAAGCAAATTATTTGATTGTTATTATTATTATTTTGTTTTGGTAAAAACATTAAGGGTTTGTTTGGGGCGGCGGTGCGATACCACACAGTAGTTTTGCTAATTTGAATAAAATGCGTTCTGACATCTTTTTCAAAAAGTTGATGTTGAAATAAGTCTTTTCTTACCGGTTCTGACTAGGTGTGGTGAAAGCTTTCTAGTTGCGGTTTGACTTTTTCAAATAAAAAAAAGGATGTTATGACCACTGTCAACATCCGATTATTCTTTGGCAGCTTCACAACCACTTCTTAATCAAAGCCACAGTTACCCCAAATAGACCTTAAGTCTAGATTTAATATTTTCAAACACAATTTAAAAGCCCATATAATTTTCTTAAAATTAGGGAAAGTTTATAATAAAAATTTATAATAAAAATAAATTTTAATTGTCAGGCATCAAGAAAGGTAAGTATTCATAAAAATTATGCAGTCTTCATCATAAGAAATTCAATCTTAATTTCAAACTTCAGTTATGTTGTTCATAACTTCAAGCTTAAGATTCAATTAGTCTATCATGTAGAAATAATTTGATAAAAGTCCTATCATTGCAATCTCAATGACTAAAAAAAACTAAAATGAGTGAAGCAAAATCAAAAACTCAAAATGAGGGTAATGTGGTACTTATTATCATTCATCTGACATAAATATATTTTCACTGGAAACTATTAACAGAACTACAAAATTCAGAAACCTCATAAATAATCTATTATACCCCAGTGATCATTACTTGCCTGTAAATTATAATGAGTTGGGGAGATTTATTAATTTAAACTTAATTTACCTATAAGATTTATTAAACCTAACATAATGAGTTGTATAACATAATGAATGCTATTTTAAAATATGACTCACATAAACCATTTGCATGTTAAGAGCGTGCCTTTATGATCTCCTCAAAGTAATTTTAAGTTGCATGATTATCTTGTCACATTGTTGTTAAAGCAATAAAGTTATCTTCTTGATCTCTTGTAACTACAAATGAGGAAGTAATGGATGGTGATTTTTGTAGTTAGCCAGTGGACAATAGCCAAGTGATCTTGATAGATGACAATTAAGACATATGGTTTAATGATGATATTTGAGAGATACGAGTCACGTGAAACCAGTTAAACGATGATAATTGGGTATTTATAATGGTCTTGATATAGATTGCCAGATAAATCTCTAAAGCTTATCATATATCTAAGTCATCTTTAATTTCACCTAAAGATCATTCTCACAAAGTTATTAAAATTTATCTTAGTTATTTTTTACCAATGTTTATGGGTAATAGATTCAATTACTCAAATTGATTCATTTAATCATAGATCGTTCATTTATACCTTGATGATATGAAATTTTACTAATGTTAGACTCATTTAAATTTTCTTGTCAAGACCCGATGCGATTGTACGAATGCAATGCTTAAATATCATTTGACCCTTAATTTAAGGTCCCAAAATTGCAAATTATACTTTAAATATTTAATTTGCCTTCATTTGCACTCAAATCAAGACTTTTTTATATTGTTGCATTTATTTCATTAAAAAAAAATATTTTTTTACTGCAAAAGTGCTAAAAATAAGGAAAAGTTTGAATATTCATTATTTTATTAGAAAAATAACAAATCAAAAGATTATAATGTAAGTTGTATTTCATCGAATATATTTTTTTTTTGTGTATTAATATGTGGTGTGTCGTCAAGAAATTTTATTATTTGACGTGAATCTCGAGACATTTTTTTAACAAGAAATGTTTCAAATTCAAATTTAGTATCACAGTGATCCTGTTTTAACAAGTTTAAAAATCAAACTGGCTATCTCGACAAAACAAAACTAATGATACAAAAACTAGTTCAAGTTGAGTCCAATATAGTCCAAAATCAAGCAATTAAAATACGTTTTGGAGGCTTCAAGTTGTTTGAATGATTAAATGAATTTTAAATTTGACATATTTATAGTTAGATAGAGCACCCGATGAGAGGAATCTAATGAACTCAAACTCACTTAATTATAATATCATTAATACCCACAAAACATAAGAAAAAAATAAATCTTATGAGCAATGAATATCAATATGAACCTTTTCATCAGGTGTTTACAAAATTTATGCACCAAATAACCAAAATGTCTTTCCCCCGGAGGCTATAAATAGACCCCTTCTCTTCACTGGAGAAGGATAAGTAGTTGAATTTCGATGTTGTTCTACATCAAAGACCCAACAAAAACTTATGGTTTTCATAGCCGTCGACTATCACCCGCCGATCGCCCCTACTCACCTTTGGAGACGAACCCCGCTAGTTAACTTCGTATCCCAAATACAATGTAACAAATAATGTTGTATCAAAGATACATGAATAACTTTGATGATAATTGCTTATAGCCTCGTGCTCATAATATGACTTTCTTTAACCTTCTATAATTTCTTCTATGATGTGTTAAGAAAAATGCATTATTAAGTATAAAATTGTAATATTTTTCTTCTCAAGAGAAGGGGTACAATCGTAAACTATGACCTCGGCGGTCAACTAGCGCTACTAGAACTTTGAAACATGGCTTTTGTGGCGGATTGACGCTATCACAACTTCCAAATAAGACATCACTAACACTAATTTGTTATCACAATCACGTCTGCAGCCTTTATGACTAATCTGACAATATTGCAGTCACCGACTACTCCATCCTTGAGCAACTAAAGCTGTTGCAACCATCAATTATGATTTATATGACAAACTGACACTATTGCGTACACTAACTATGACCTCTATAACTGACTGATGCTGCTACAAATTTCGAACTACGACCTCTATGACAAAAACTGTTGATGTCACAAACTATGACAAATGTGGCCAAATGATGTTATTACAGTCATGACTGACCAAAGCCATTGTGGTTGTTGATTGACACCATGCTTCCAACTACGACCTCCGTGACTAACTGACACTATTGCAGTCAACAAATACAACCTTTGTGCCCAACTGACGTTGTTGCAATTACCAATTACGACTTTTGTGGCCAAATGACTCAATTACAACTTCTAACTATGACATATGTAACCAACCAATGCTCTCTCAGTCATCGAGCATGACTTCTATCGCCAATTGAAGCTATTACAACATTCAATTATGACTTTTGTGGCCAATTACTGCAATTACAACAACTCTCTATGACTATATATGTGTCTAAGTGCGACTACCAATTATAACATCTATGGTCGACAACAAAAAATAACATATGTAGCTCACTATTGTTATTGCACTGAATTATCACATGTGTTATAGCCCAATTGTGGCTGTTATAACTAAGCTAATATTGATATACATGATTTTCAGACTTGTAATTCCATATTCTCAATTTTAGAAAAAAATTTTACATGTACTCTCAATTACATAGCGAATTATTTGAATGTATAGGATCTCGTAATATTTTCTCTTTCTAAAATTTTTCCACATAAAAAATGCTAGAGTATTGTGTTGCTTCTTTTCTATGATCTATATGTATCTGATATTTATACAATGCTAAGACGTTAAATAAATACTCTACCATTATAAATCTTGTTGCACAAAATAATTTGAAGTTGAAAGACATGATTTATTATTGGAGAAAATTTAAGTCATAATATTTTAATGAAAAAATATCAAGATAGATATTAAAATCATGCGAATAACTATATAACAAAAAAATATTTTTAATGGTTGTTAAATATTTGAGTATTTTGCTTGTAAATATAAGGTGTTAAATATATAAATACATAAGAATTGTGCAGCACTACATATATAAATGCCCAAAATTCTTAATACTAATCATTTAATTATTGTTATTTTAAATGATAATTTAAAATCATATTTTATTTTTAAGGAAATATAAAAAAAATAAAATCACAAAATACGTGGCTTAATTATGACACTTTTGAAACAATCTCCTTTACATTTATACCCTCGCATTTAAGATTTATAGTAACTTTTTTTTTTTGTTTTTTAGTACGACGTCACGACTTACGAGCGGGAATGGATTTGGACGGTAGTGGCCGTCGGCAAAACCCTAATTTTTTTTTTCTCCATTGCCGATTCGAATTCTCGTCTACCGTTATTTTCGTCCTTCAATTCCCTCTCATTTGCAGAGCTGAAATCCCCCATATGAATTATATGTTTAGGGCAAAAGGGTGCGGCGAATCCCGCGCTTAANAATGGTTGTTAAATATTTGAGTATTTTGCTTGTAAATATAAGGTGTTAAATATATAAATACATAAGAATTGTTCAGCACTACATATATAAATGCCCAAAATTCTTAATACTAATCATTTAAACATTGTTATTTTAAATGTTAATTTAAAATCATATTTTATCTTTAAGGAAATATAAAAAAATAAAATCACAAAATACGTGGCTTGATTATGACACTCTTGAAACAATCTCCTTTACATTTATACCCTCGCATTTAAGATTTATAGCCCATAAACTTTTTTTTTTTTTTGTTTTTTAGTACGACGTCACGACTTACGAGCGAGAATGGATTTGGACGGTAGTGGCCGTCGGCAAAACCCTAATTTTTTTTTTCTCCATTACCGATTCGAATTCTCGTCTACCGTTATTTTTGTCCTTCAATTCCCTCTCATTTGCAGAGCTGAAATCCCCCATATGAATTTTATGTTTAGGGCAAAAGGGTGCGGCGAATCCCGCGCTTATCATCGCTGCTGCCATGGCCGAGAGGGCTCGACTCCAGGATCAGCTCCGCCGTATTGAGAGGCAGGTATCGGGGTTTTTTCTCACAATTCTGCCATACGAAGTCTCAATCTTGATCACGCTGCTCGAATATTGCACAATTCGCCGATTTATTCAAGAATGATTCGCTTTTGGTAGTTTCTTTATTTGCGATGCTGAAGTGTCCTTATCTTTTAAATCCCGGATCGAAGGAATGGAAGGCGTGGAAATGAAAAGACAATGGAAGTAGTAAAATATTTGAATTTACTGAAAAACTCTTGCGGTGTAATTGAAATTTACTGAAATATTTTGAAGTAATTTGATTCTGTGTAAACTAAATATAGTTAATTATAATTTTTTATTTGATTTTAATAAAAATAAAATTAATGTAAAGCATAGCTAATGGCGGGTGACCGAGTGGCGGCGGCTGGAGAATAGAGGCCGCGGTGATGACAACGACCACGGTATTCAACGTATTTGCTAATCGTTTCAATTTGACAAATTTGAAATATACTAATTTTGAACGACATGATAAATTTCAAATTTACCAAAAAATGAAATTGCAATTTATTTTCATCCAATTAAAAATCTAAAATTTTAGAAACTCTTGTTTTTTATCTGCACTACCTCANTATTGCACAATTCGCCGATTTATTCAAGAATGATTCGCTTTTGGTAGTTTCTTTATTTGCGATGCTGAAGTGCCCTTATCTTTTAAATCCCGGATCGAAGGAATGGAAGGCGTGGAAATGAAAAGACAATGGAAATAGTAAAATATTTGAATTTACTGAAAAATTCTTGCGGTGTAATTGAAATGCACTGAAATATTTTGAAGTAATTTAATTCGGTGTAAACTAAATATAGTTAATTATAATTTCTTATTTGATTTTAATAAAAATAAAATTAATGTAAAGCATAGCTGATGGCGGGCGAGTGGCGGCGGCTGGAGAATAGAGGTCGTGGTGATGACAACGACCACAATATTCAATGTATTTGCTAATCGTTTCAATTTGACAAATTTGAAATATACTAATTTTGAACTACATGATAAATTTCAAATTCAGCAAAAAATGAAATTGCAATTCGTTTTCATCCAATTAAAAAACTAAAATTATAGAAACTCCTGTATTATATCTGCACTACCTCAATTAATTCAACCAAATAAACAACTTCTTAGTGAAAAAATATATATATTTTTTCATATCATGTTGATGAGAGATGGATTTATTTTTTTCTTTTCTGAGTGTTGATAAAGAAATGTAAACCTTTGTAGGATAAATGTCCTAGTTAGCGGATTGATGGCATGAAAAGATATCGGAATACAACGACAATAAGCCTTCATCCCATTAAGTGAGGTCGGCTATATGAATACTTTTTCTTTATTGCATCCTATTGAGCGTCATATTTTCTTTTAATTATAATAAACTAAGATCATTGTTTATACACTATGCTCAAGTCTCTAGGTGTACCTCTGCCTTTTTTAACATAAGTCAAATCTAAAACATTTACTCTCCTAATCGGATCGACGTTTAATGTGACCAAACCATCTAAGACGAATATCTCTAATTTTGTCTGCCATTGGAGCTACACCAAACCTGTCACATATATATTCATTTCGCATTTTGCAGTGCAAAGCCACTCGTCCACCAAATTATTCCCATCTTGGCAACACATAGCTTAGTTTTTTGCTTATCTTTTAAAGGCCAACATTCAATGTCATAGAGCATTGCAAGTCTCACCACCATCTTATAAAATTTTCCTTTCAACCTAAGCGATACTTTTCTATCACATAATAGGCCCAAAACATTCATCCACTTCAACCAATCGACTTGAATTCTTACTAGTAACTTCCCTATGTATGCCACTATCACGTTGAATGATAGATCCGAGATATCTAAAACGTTCACTCCTTTTAATAATTTGATCACCCATAGTTACAACTCTGTCACTAGAGCTACTACTACTAAGATTTCATTCCATGTGTTCAGTTTAGTTCTACTCGAATGAAAGCCTTTAAACTCTAAAGTAGGCCTCTATAATTTAAGGTTTTTTCTAAGTTCTTTCTATAGCTTATTCATAAGAAGGATATCATCAGCGAGAAGCATACATCAAGGTACATCCTTCTGTAAATGCTTGGTAAGAGCATCCATAGTTAAAGCAAAAGGATATGGGATTAAAACCGATGCCTGTTGTAATCCAACTAAAATAGGAAAATATTTGGGGAATCCTCATTCTGTTCGGACACAAGTAACAACTCTATAATACATATCTTTAATGACTTGAATATAAGTCATATCAACACATTTCTTCTCTAGAACTCTCCAAAGAATATCTCTTGCAACCTTATCATAAGCTTTTTCTAAATCAATAAAAATCATATGTAGATCTTCCTTATTCTCTTTGTACTTCTCCAGCGAATCTCTGAATAAAAGTATAGTTTCCATAATAGACCTGCCCGACATAAATTCAATTTGATTACAAGAAATATTTGTAATATATCTGAGCCTATGTTCAATTACCCTCTCCGATAATTTTAAAGTATAGCTTCCTCAATAATAAGTATACTCTTCCTCCACTCCACAAACATCTTTTTAGTTTTTAAAATAACATTCAAGAGTTTAGTAAGCCAAGAAACTCCCAAATCTCCTAAATAATTCCACACTTCAATTGAGATATCATCAGGTCTTACAGTTCTGTAAAGTCTCATCAGCTTCTTTTTTACTATTGCAATGGTAAAAATGAAACATTTTATTATTATTGATATTAAGATCACTAAATTCCAACGTACTTTCAGAAACTACTTGAAAAGTTTATCAAAATAATTCACCCACCCTTGCTGAATATCTTTTTCTAAGAAAAACACCTTTTGATTTTCATCTTTAATACACTTTACTTGAGTAAAATTTTTATTTTTTCTCTTTGTTTGGCTAGCTTATAAATATTTTTTTTGTCATCTTTAGTATCTAATATATTATAAAGATTGCTTAAAATAGAATTTTTAGCGTAATAGATTGTTCTCTTAGACTCCTTACGGGTCATTTTATATTTTATCCTAGTTCTCTTATTTTAACATTTAAACTAATTTTTATAACATAACTTCATATGTTTTATTTTGTTATTGCACATTGCTCTTCTACCACCAACCATTTTTATTTATAGAAACTATTTCTTTTGATTCTTCAAGTTCATCTTTTGTCACTTATTATATAGTGTTTGTTATTTTATCTCACATAGAGTTTGCCTCTTCATGCACATCCCAAATCATGAAAATTTGAAATTTACTTATAAAAATAACTTTATATGTGTCATTTAGGTTATCTCATCTAATTTTATGATAATGAATCATAGTATTCTTTATTTTACAACTCTTCATCTTAAAATCCAGAATTAACAATTTATGTTGAGTGCTAAAATTCTCACTTGAATTGACCTTACAATCTTTACATTCTCGACTATCTATTCTTCTCATAAAAAAATAATTAATTTGAGTTTTATTAAATCCATTATTATAAGTAATAATATGCTCATCTCTTTATTATCAATAACAAAATCATGCGCTAAAGCAAAATCTAATATGACTCTATTTTCTTCATTAATTATTTCAAATCCGTAGGCACCATGAAAGATAATGGACCATACGAGTAAAATAGGAAGAATAGCAAACACAATTATCAAGAAAGAAATACATAACATTATTCTCCTTTTTATATGGAAATAGGAAACCAGATGCTCTTATTTAGCATTTTGTGGGAATTTCTTGGACTTGAGTGTGAGTTACAACAAAAATAAATGCAGGAGACCATAATGATCTAGCTAGTTAAATTTTCTTTTTACTGGTTGGATTTGATTGATGGACTTTTTCATTTAATATTATAGAAAAGGTATTTGATTCGTAACAATTATTTTTAACTTGATCATGATTGTTACTTGACTGCTTATGGTCTTATAGATTTGATCCAAAAGTTACAATAAGCACAACACCTTCCACTTCGAACAAGGGCAACTATTTGCATCATGGGCCCAAGTGTTGATGGTGAAATAGATGATGATATGGGAGCACGCTTCTTTTATAAGAGATTCCACTAGAACAAATAAGAAAAGAGGTCTTGTGAAGCAGGAAGAATAAATTTTATCTCTATCATTATAAATACTTACAAAATGTTATATCATCATGGTCAGGTCAAATATAGAATCTAGGTTGATAAATCTCTTAAAGGAACAAGGCTCCTTAATGTTTTATACATTTGAAGGTACCTCAAAGAGACAATAAATAAAACATGCTTTTCTTTTAATTTTCCTAGAGTAACATCAAGGATAATAATGATTCAATAAAAATATATGAAACATAGACGTTTATGCTTTGAGACTGATTAGTTCTTAAAGCATAGATATGTTGAATCCTCATAATTAAGTGAGGCGATTATCTTTCGAGTTAGAAAATATATGCAATAAGAATAATTATTGAATCATTAAATAATTAACAGTAGTTTGAATGGTCGGAGGGTGATGGCTGAGGATAAGGAATCCATAAAAAAAATTAAATAATTTAATCAATATTTCATGAATTCTGTAAATTATGAAGCTCGAAGTTACTTAATCTTAAAGGTAATGTAATCGTTTCAATCCGAATATTAGATGGTTTGTCAATAATCATAAATTTCATTGTCAAGAGTTAGCCTAAAAATTGTGATTTCTTAACAGATAATTTATAAGCAATAGATTTAAAAAAAACTTAAACTTATAATTTCTTACGGTACAAAATTTGCTTACAAAAATAAAAGAATGAGATAACCTATTTATATGCAATTAGAGCTATTCAACTGGGCTTATAATATTATTTTGATTAAGATAGCCACTATTGACTGCACTAGACTTCTAAGCATGTCAATTAAGTCTATGTTTAAGTTAAAGCTCTGTCATAGAACATGATATGCATGCGGATTATCCATCTTTAAGTAAGTGATTTTAACTATATGTAGAGCGGCTGACTATGCCATAATGTGGGAACTTGCACTTGGAGATTTTAATTGTTGGTAAGTTCTATTATGCATCTCTTCAACAAGATTCAAAGAGAATCATTTATAATTAAGAAGTTAGCTTGAAGCCATGTGATTAATTCTCTTAAATTTTTTTATAAAATGATTTTAAGTTGATTACCAATTTATTAAATTCGATACAAAAACTTTATCATAGGAGCTTATCATAATTGTGTGATTTTTCAGACACACTGCATAGCAGTAAACAACAAAAAAAGTATTACATAAACTTTAAAAATAATATAATTAAAAACTAATATGTTGTGATGGCAAGAAACGAATAAAATACAGTTTGATCTAGTTAGGCAAGCATTTATACTACACCCTAGTTTTAAGCTAATTGGCTAAAGCGTTATAATCTATCACTTCATTTAAGTATGCACAAAAGTTTTGTGTGGTAAGGCTCATCTTATTTAATTGTGACAGGTTACTAAGCTCTACTTTTTGCTAGACTAGTCATATGAGATGTAATTATGATTAGTTGATTTTTATTATGAAAAAATTACTACCAATAATAATAATTAGCCTATCATTAATAAAATTTGAATTGAAAATCATGAATGGATGATGTCACTTATGCATAAATTTGATTNCCCCCCCCCCCCATTTTTCACTAGAATTAGATATGTAGACTAGTTAATGAAAAAAATGTATTTTATTCCAAATATGTTTACTTAAAAGAAGTTGGATGGAAATAGAAATGCAAAATCATTTTGCTTTGCAATTTCTTATTTCATGTTTCTTTTTAATCTAAATAATTTGNGATTAGTTGATTTTTATTATGAAAAAATTACTACCAATAATAATAATTAGCCTATCATTAATAAAATTTGAAATGAAAATCATGAATGGATGATGTCACTTATGCATAAAATTTGATTTTTTTTCTAATCATTTTATTTTTATTATAAAAATAGTGTTTTTATGTTTGTAAATAGAAAATTATGTATTAATCTTGATAACTAAAGTTAAACCTCATCCAAGGTTGTTGAGGCAATTTAAACTCCACACATAACAATGAGGGAGGGGAGAACGAGTCATAATGGTGTCTGATGAATTTTTTACCCCCCATTTTTCACTAGAATTAGATATGTAGAGTAGTCAATGAAAAAATGTATTTGATTCCACATATGTTTACTTGAAAGAAGTTGGATGGAAATAGAAATGCAAAATTATTTTGCTTTGCAATTTCTTATTTGATGTTTCTTTCTAATCTAAATAATTTTTAATTGGATTTACAAAGGAAATATAAATAAATGATTTGTTTTTTTGCAATCCATTATCTAATCCTATTAAACACTGGAAAAAAATTATCATATGTGTGCGTGTGTGTGTGTGTGTGTGTGTGTGTGTGTAAAGAGAGAGAGAGAGAGAGGTGAAAAGTAATGTTAATTCAATTATTTCATAACTTCACTTTCTATTTCTTTCTATTTCTTCTCTTCCAATTCCTCCAGACCAAACCAAACCTCCATTGCTTAAGTAAATTTAATTGCTTATTGATTACAATAGAATCAAACACCCAATTTAAAGTTTTGAATTTATTTGCATTTCAATCCTCTTCCTTCAAACCAAACATACCTGAGAGTTTTAGCAAGTTTTTATCTTGGAAATTTCATGGTTAATCTTAAANTGCTTAAGTAAATTTAATTGCTTATTGATTACAATAGAATCAAACACCCAATTTAAAGTTTTGAATTTATTTACATTTCAATCCACTTCCTTCAAACCAAACATACCTGAGAGTTTTAGCAAGTTTTGATCTTGGAAATTTCATGGTTAATCTTAATTTTCTAAAAGTCAGTTATAATTTCATTCTCTTCGCAAAGGCTTATGAGTTGGAGACTAACTACTTGCAAGAATCAGCGCAATGTGGAAGTGTGCTGCAGGGTTTTGAAGGATATCTATCCTCAACAAGACGTACAAACAAGTAAGACATGTCTTTACCAAGAAAAGCATACCTTATCTCTTTGATAGCATACTTGTCTCTTGTTGTTTTGAACTTGACTCTGGATGGAAGATATGTCCCTTAGTTTTTTTTTGTTTGGGAGATATACATACACACCACTCAATTCTTATGTATTTACATATCGAACACCTTAGCTTCAATTTTTACATATATGCCACCTTTACAATGCATGAAAAGGTGTAATTCACTTTTTAAAAGTTGAAATAGTGGTATTTTTTATGCGAAATGAAAAACTTGGGTGATATAAATGTAAAAAGTAAACTATAGGACTCAGATATGTAAATACATTAGAATTGGGTGGTATCTATGTAATGGCCCCCTTTTTTATATGAAATTATTATAAAACTTACACATTCTCATTTTTTGTACCAACTAATAGATATCATTCCCAACTAGTTTCATTGAGTTTGTAGTTTTAGTATGGAACAAAATTATGTCATCTCTATTCTACTCGGCCATATTTCAACCCTTCATCTTTTTTGGCTCTATTTGTTTAGAAAGAACTGAAACCGAGGAAACCAAAATTAGAAATGATAAAGGAATTGAATTGAAGTTAGTTTTCTCTTGTTTGTTTGGCCTAGTGGAAATTGAGTAGAAAAATGTTTTTTCTTGTTTGTTTGATTTGAGGGAATAAATGATAAATTGGAAAATGAACACAGCCTAATACCATTCACACTTTGTTGTGAATTAACTTCTCCCCGGGTTTAAACAAAAATTCATTAAAAGAAGTATATATTATAATCTCCTTGGTAAAATTAATTTTGTGCGAGTTACTGTTGACCTCATTTTTGTGAGGTCTTAGTTNTGCTGGTAAATAATTTGGAAACTTTTTCCAATATCCTAGGTCGAATTTGGCCCATGTCCAATTCATACTTCAACACTAAATATTCCCATAAAAATGTTACTTTCCAAAATTATTAATGTTAAAATATGATTAGACCATCTTAGTTCATTTAAAGTTTCAACCTAACTTTTATAAATTCATTACATATCATCTTATACTTAACATCTACATTATGATACTTATCATCATTTACCTAATTAATTCAAATATGTTACCTATCATCACCAAGTGCTATATAAGGAGAGGGCTTCAATGTGTTGGGAGCATCTTATAAATATAAAACAAAGAGAAGTGGGTGGGTTGTGGGGTGTTGGGGAGGAACTTAAGCTTTAAGCTGTAGAAAGAAAAAGCTATTGCATTAGAGGAAAGAAGAGAGGAAGGATCTCTCATGATCATGAAGAGAAGACAATAATAGCGACAACGAGAACATCTTATTCTTTCATTCAGCTCTTATTTTTGTAGATGGTGTTTGATAGAGAAAACGTGGTTTCTCTATTTTTTATTTTCTTATATATAAATTATTTTTATGTGTTCTTTTTAAAAGCTCAGTAAAATATTCAATATTTATGTGATTGTGGACGTGGGTGAATATGACAAATTCTTATAAAGTTGTGCATCTTATGATTATGATCTTGGGTGTGCTTATTTTTGGCCTTTATTGAATTTTGCTTAATATTCAATGACAATTATAACTTGGTATCAGAGGTTTGTCTAAAAATCTTTTTGGTTGGAGTTTAATAAATTTGATGGTTGGGGTATTGGCACTTGGAAGTTAAATAGAACATTATCTTTATAAAAAAGCTTCTCCAACATTTGAAGAGATCAATGTCTTTCACTATTGATTAAGATGAGTGCGAGTTGATGAATAGACAAGTGCTAGAAGTTATTTGTCTATCCTTGACCATTAATGTTGCTTGTAACACTTTCAACGAAAAGCGCACAAAAGACATAATGAAAATATTGTATGTATGAGAAGCTCTCTGTTGGTAATGAGGTACTTCTTATACTCAAATTTTATAACCATTGGATGTCTGAAGTAGCCTCTGCTATCTAGTATATCACCGAGTTTCATTCTGTCGCAAGTCAATTAGGCTCTACGGATACCGATTTTGCTGAAAAAGTTTGTGCCTTTAGTCGACTTTCATCACTTTGTGAATGTTAGAATGGTGTATAAACAAACATCAAAGCTCTTATGGTTTTAACGAATTGAAGTTAATAATGTCAGATATCTCATTCTTAAGTGAAATTATTGCGTCTGCCATGGCCGATAAAAACTCCTCCTTTATCAAAAAATGTATGTCAGTGGTTCCACTTTTAGTTTTTTTTTTTTTAATTCATTGGACGACGCACGCGAGATGCGTGCGGTGTCCGCACACAATAATTCCTCCATTCTTAATGAATTTATTTGACGGCGTGGGACAGTGGAAATCCTTTCTTTTGGATGGAATGTTGATAAAAGAAGAAAATTTCTAAATAAAAGCAATCATTAAGGCATAGATGTGAAAAATGAACACAAAAGATTGCATGAACAAAGACAAAAGCCAAATTAAGAAACCGTAAATGCTATCGTAGAAGAAATTTAAGGGGTATGAGTCCTCAGATATTACGTCATCAGTGATTTAATATTTCATTTGGATTTATGAATATTAGATTCTAATGGATCATTCCATTTTTCTTTTCATAAAAAAGCTAACGATAAATTACGATGTAGGTAATTATAGTATAGTATTTCGTGCTAACGATAAGTCTTTAGATATTACGTCATCAGTGATTTAATATTTCAAATTATAAATTAAGTCCCATAAAGGTTAAGGCTAGACATATTATTGGCCTAGGAAAAAAAGTAATTCTGGAAAAAAAATTGCTGCAAAATAATGTAAAATCACATCCAATGTTGACATTTTAAAAGTAATCGAATGTGTTGTGTTGATTGCTCGAGGAAATAAGATCAATATGTGATACACCAAGAATATATACCTATTTAGACATATATTTTATACTCATTTTTGGTGATATTATGCTTTAAAGGAAAATATTTTTTATGTTTTATTGCAAGTTGTTGATTTTTAAGACTTGAAGCAAAAAGTAAGCAAAAATGATGAAATTTGAAGTCAAAATGACTTTTTTTAAGAAATACTCAGCGCCGACGGCGTCAGGATGGACGCCGTTGGCGTAGACCTACAAAACTGAGGCCAGAATATACTCAGCGCCGACGACGCCATTTGACAGAGCACATAATTAATTCATGGGTCATTGGCGCCGACGACGCTAATGTTGGTGCAAGACCTATTTCTAGAAGATTCGATGAATTTGGACGTTTTTTGAAGATTTTTTGGATGCACCTATTGAAAAAATGACATTAGGCTCTATTTAGGGCAAAAATTAATCAGAAAACTCTCTCTTCCACTCCCCCCAACCACATAGAGTCCATTATTCATTTATTTCTTTAGAGATTTGAGTTTTTATGGTGAGTTTAAGTGTTAATTCTTTTCTAAGAGTTGTTAGAGAGGTATAGAAGTGATAGATTTCTTCTTCACACATCTTCTAAGAGAGAATCAAGAGTATTGTAAAGATAGAAAAAGTCCAAGAGAGTTTACAGGGGATTTGCTTTGAGAAAGAGTTTCAGATAAGTGTTGTTTGTTGTATGAAATTTTTTTTTATATATTAAATTTGTGTTTTGCTATATCTTTTTCATGAACTCTGAGTAGTTTCCTTTATCTTTCTTCAACTCTGAGATATGGTGAAATGATGAGATAATTTGGATGTGTCAATTTTAAAATATAAAATAAATTGTGATGGTTTTTCAACTCCGTACTTAATTTACTTTTTGATCTGGTCAATTGAAATGTTAACATATGTTGTGAAACATATGATTCGAGAAATGGAATATGAGTTCTACAACAGAGTGAGAATCACATTTAATTCCATTGAGAAGTATTTTATTCATGGTATTAAGTACAAATAAATAGGGAAATATACATTGTTGGACGTAGAATTGGAGATTCTAGGGTGACGGACTAAAATCCTTAATTTGGTCTTAGTGTTTAAGAATTAAAGCGAGCGTTAGCTTTCAGGGGAAGGGAAGTGGGAGCTTTGGAGTGAGAGTCAGTATCCTCTCAGTCTAACCCAGATTTAGGGACTAAACCTGAGATTAGCCAATGATTCTCTATAACACTAAATCAGGATAGAAAATTAAATTGCTCCTATTTGGCACAAGACATATTTAAACCATTTATCTCATCTCATTTTATCAAAAAATCATTGTAGTGGGAAAAATATTTTTTCATATTAGATAACTTCATCACATAAACATAGTTTGGTAATTACTGTTTAAACTTTACATTTCTGCTTTGTTAGTAGTTAATAATTTAGTTCTGATAGTACATTAAATATTCAAAATTAGTGACAGTAATTTTATTTTATGACTGTGATTTTCCTACTTAATTTATCACTTCAAATTTAAATCTTCCTCTTGGGATCGATATTAAAGTCATGTATTACTTGATAACGATACGTATACTTGCGTAGAATCTCTACATAAATTGCTTAAATTTGTTATTCATAAAATAACGCATCAAATTTTTGACACCGTTGAAAAGCGGAGTCAACTTTATATATTTTGCACAACTATATCATCGGGGTCATTACGCTTCACACATTTACCTATTTTGAAATAGTGGGAGCTACAGTATGCTTAACTTCCAGCAGTAAAGAAAATGCAATATGAATAAAAAGGGCCTAAAACAACTTTATTCTTAAGGTAAATTTTATTTGTTAAAATATGTGGAATTTAATTTTTGTGAAGATTGTATTTTATGAAAGAAAATATTGGTCAATTTCTAAAAAACTTGAAGATAAACCAAGAAGCTAGAATTGATTCACACAAATATCTGGGGCAATCCCTTGACTCATCTCTAGATTATTCGATGTACTATATCACATTCATGGGACAATTGCATAAAAAATTATGAGTTTATTTTATCAAGAATAAATCTGGAGTGTTTAATGACTTTAAAAAATAGAGAAGTTTAGCTGAAAGTAAGATAGTTGTAAAAATTAAATGCCAAAGATCTAATGACGGTGTTGAGTATGATGGCATATATTTTAAAAATTATAGTGTTGCTAATGAGATATTGTTGACCTCGCTTTCAGTCGAGGTGCAGTTTTCCCCTCCTTAATAGCCTAGGATCTAGCCGTAGGATAGCTAAACTTCAATTCTCATTTTCGAATCAATACCTAAATTTTGATTCTCACATTTCGAGGTCGAAACCTAAATTTTGACTCTCTTCCTGAGATTGATACCTAAATTTCAATTCTCATTTTCGAATCAGTGCCTAAATTCTGATTCCTATCTTTCGAGATCGATACCTAAATTTCAACTCTCTTCCTCTGGTTGATACTTAAATTTCAATTCTCCTTTTGGATCAGTACCTAAATTCTGATTCTCACCTTTCGAGGTCGATTCCTAAATTTCGACTCTCTTCTTGAGATTGATACCTAAATTTCAATTCTCATTTTCGAATCAGTACCTAAATTCTGATTTCTATCTTTCAAGGTCGATACATAAATTTCGACTCTCTTCCTGAGATTGATACCTAAATTTCAATTCTCATTTTTGAATCAGTACCTAAATTTTGATTCCTATCTTTTGAGGTCGATACCTAAATTTCAACTCTCTTCTTGAGATTGATACCTAAATTTTAATTCTCCTTTCGGATCAGTATCTAAATTCTGATTCTCACCTTTCAAGGTCGATACCTAAATTTTGACTATTTTCCTGAGATTGATACCTAAATTTTAATTCTCATTTTCGGATCAGTACCTAAATTTTGATTCCTATCTTTCGAGGTCGATACCTAAATTTTGACTTTTTTCCTGAGATTGATACCTAAATTTCAATTCTCATTTTTGGATCAGTACATAAATTCTGATTCCTATCTTTCGAGGTCGATACCTAAATTTTGACTCTCTTTTCGAGATTGATACCTAAGTTTTAATTATCTTTTCGGATCAGTACCTAAATTCTGATTCTCACTTTTTGAGGTCGATACTTAAATTTCGACTCTCTTCCTGAGATTGATACATAAATTTCAATTCTCCTTTTGGATCAGTACATAAATTCTGATTCCTATCTTTCGAGATCGGTACCTAAATTCTGACTCTCCTTTTCAAGATTAATATCTAAACTTCGATTCTCACCTTGGGGTCAGCATCTAAATACTGATTCCCATCCTTGACAAACATTGGAAATTTGATGACTCCAAATCCACTCTCCAATCCACAATGAGAGTTCATGATCACCGATTTTAATCGAATGTTCACTGGCTAATTCCTCAGCGGGAACAATTAGCACTTAATTCTACGCTTCTTTCTAGGCTTGTTGGCTTAGAAATCTGTATAGGTCCTGTTGATCTCGTCGGTCAACGCCAATACGCGGTGTGCTCGGCCAACACACCACACCTATTTGGGGTCCGTTTGTTGACCTCGTTTTCAGTCGAGGTGCAGTTTTCCTCTCCTTAGTAGCCCAAGATCTAGCCGTAGGACCTTCTGTCGACTACTCCTAGAAAATTAGTGAAGAAGCTCTCCCCGTTAGCAATTTTGAATTTTTTTTCGCTCGACTTGACGTTCCATATAGTAGTTTTGACCGTTATTGCTTAGCTGGTAAGACTACTCTGAAGGAACTCAGAGAGTATTCCTATAAGACTGTCGGCCTTAGGATTGACTGTACTCGTTGATTTGGCGTCGCCGTCCTCTACACCGTCCTGTTTGATTGAACTCATATTGGAATTTTGATAGGATTCGGATTGCGATGCGTTTTTTACCTGATTGACGACGAGGTTGCCTCGGACGACTCTGGATGACGAAACGAACTGCGCCGATGCGTCCGGAACATCGATTTTGCTTAGGGGGGACCTTTGTTTCATTGCGACGACGCATCTTAGGGAAAATACATTTTTAAATGTTAATTATAATAATAAATAATATATTATTATTATTATTATTAACTTATATTAAAAATCCTTAACCTAATTTCATTTTCCCCTCTCCCGTTTCTTCCTCTCGCGCTCGTGGACCTCTGCCCTAGCCGCAGTTCGCTCGATTTCGCCTGACCCGCTCTTTCGTGTCGTTGGAGTCTCTTTCCCGCGCACGCGGGACGATCTCGCGACCCATCCCTTATCGTATCTCATCTTCTGCGAGGATCTCATCCTCTGCCTCTCGCACGCCCGTATGGAGGCTTCTGCTCCTCTCGATCCTTCGAATCGTATACGATCTCCTAATCACTCCTTCTCCTGTTCTCTGATCTATATGAGGCTTTCGTTGGTGCGTTTCAGGGAGCCGAAAATTTTCAAAAGGAAAGAAAAACTCTGCCAAATTTCTTTCTCACTTTCTTCTTTAATTCCTAGTGCTGGGGTTAACTTCCTATGGTTGTTGAAGAAGAGTGTAGGTTGTGAAGTATTCTCTTTCTGAAATCCCTGTATTACATTCTGCTTTAAGGAGGTACCTCCCACCCGATTGACGACGAGGTTGCCTCGGACGACTCTGGATGACGAAACGGACTGCGCTGATGCGTCCGGAACATCAATTTTGCTTAGGGGGGACATTTGTTTCATTGCGACGGCGCGTCTTAGGGAAAATACATTTTTAAATGTTAATTATAATAATAAATAATATATTATTATTATTATTATTATAATTAGTAACTTATATTAAAAATTCTTAACCTAATTTCATTTTTAAATGTAAATACTGATTCCCATCCTTGACAAACATTAGAAATTTGATGACTCCAAATCCACTCTCCAATCCATAATGAGAGTTCCTGATCACCGATTTTAATCGAATGTTCACTAGCTAATTCCTCAGCGGGAACAATTAGCACTTAATTCTACGCTTCTTTCTAGGCCTGTTGGCTTAGAAATCTGTATTGATCCTGTTGATCTTGTCGGTCAACGCCAATACGCGGTGTGCTCGCCCAACACACCACACCTATTGAGGGTCTGTTTGTTGACCTCGTTTTCAGTCGAGGTGCAGTTTTCCTCTCCTTAGTAGCCTAGGATCTAGCCGTAGGACCTTTCTGTCGACTACTCCTAGAAAACTAGTGAAGAAGCCCTCCCCGTTAGCAATTCTGAATTTTTTTTTCGCTCGACTCGACGTTCCATATAGGGCTGTCAATTTGGCTCGTTGTTCGTGAATAGCTCGTGTTCGGNAGCTATTTCGAACGAGCCGAACACGAGCCAAGCCTAAGCTCGCTCAAGCTCGGCTCGTTTACAGCCCTAGTTCCATATAGTAGTTTTGACTGCTATTGCTTAGCTGATAAGACTACTCTGAAGGAACTCAGAGAGTATTCCTATAGGACTGTCGGCCTTAGGATTGACTGTACTCGTTGATTTGGCGTCGTCGTCCTCTACACTGTCCTCTACACCGTCCTGTTTGATTGAACTCATACTGGAATTTGGATAGGATTCGGATTGTGATGCGTTTTTGACCCGATTGACGACGAGGTTGCCTCGGACGACTCTGGATGACGAAATGGACTGCGCCGATGCGTCCGGAATATCGATTTTGCTTAGGGGGGACATTTGTTTCATTGCGACGACGCGTCTTAGGAAAAATATATTTTTAAATGTTNGCGAACCGCACGGAAATCGATGCCTTTTTAGGTGCGGGCCCGGACTCAACCCAGGTTTGANAAATCCTCCCCTGCATTTGGAAATTATTAATTTCCCCGCCAATGTAACGGCTCCCGCTCCGATTCTAAAAGGGAGGAGCGTCTTCTTCCTCTGAGNATATGCAATTAGAGCTATTCAACTGGGCTTATAATATTATTTTGATTAAGATAGCCACTATTGACTGCACTAAACTTCTAAGCATGTCAATTAAGTCTATGTTTAAGTTAAAGCTCTGTCATAAAACATGACATGCATGCGGATTATCCATCTTTAAGTAAGTAATTTTAACTATATGTAGAGCGGCTAACTATGCCATAATGGGAACTTGCACTTGGAGATTTTAATTGTTGGTAAGTTCTATTATGCATCTCTTCAACAAGATTCAAAGAGAATCATTTATAATTAAGAAGTTAGCTTGAAGCCATGTGATTAATTCTCTTAAATTTTTTTATAAGATGATTTTAAGTTGATTACCAATTTATTTAATTCGATACAAAGACTTTATCATAGGAGCTTATCATAATTGTGTGATTTTTCAGACACACTGCATAGCAATAAACAACAAAAAAAGTATAACATAAACTTTAAAAATAATATAATTAAAAACTAATATGTTGTGATGGCAAGAAACGAATAAAATACAGTTTGATCTAGTTGGGCAAGCATTTATACTACACCCTAGTTTTAAGCTAATTGGCTAAAGCGTTATAATCTATCACTTCATTTAAGTATGCGCGAAATTTTTGTGTGGTAAGGCTCATCTTATTTAATTGTGACAGGTTACTAAGCTCTACTTTTTGCTAGACTAGTCATATGAGATGTAATTATGATTAGTTGATTTTTATTATGAAAAAATTACTACCAATAATAATAATTAGCCTATCATTAATAAAATTTGAAATGAAAATCATGAATGGATGATGTCACTTATGCATAAAATTTGATTTTTTTTCTAATCATTTTATTTTTATTATAAAAATAGTGTTTTTATGTTTGTAAATAGAAAATTATGTATTAATCTTGATAACTAAAGTTAAACCTCATCCAAGGTTGTTGAGGCAATTTAAACTCCACACATAACAATGAGGGAGGGGAGAACGAGTCATAATGGTGTCTGATGAATTTTTTACCCCCCATTTTTCACTAGAATTAGATATGTAGAGTAGTCAATGAAAAAATGTATTTGATTCCACATATGTTTACTTGAAAGAAGTTGGATGGAAATAGAAATGCAAAATTATTTTGCTTTGCAATTTCTTATTTGATGTTTCTTTCTAATCTAAATAATTTTTAATTGGATTTACAAAGGAAATATAAATAAATGATTTGTTTTTTTGCAATCCATTATCTAATCCTATTAAACACTGGAAAAAAATTATCATATGTGTGCGTGTGTGTGTGTGTGTGTGTGTGTGTGTGTAAAGAGAGAGAGAGAGAGAGGTGAAAAGTAATGTTAATTCAATTA
>JXCR01057401.1:357928-382914 GCA_002079205.1 Phalaenopsis hybrid cultivar | reverse complement strand
TCATCTCTATTCTACTCGGCCATATTTCAACCCTTCATCTTTTTTGGCTCTATTTGTTTAGAAAGAACTGAAACAGAGGAAACCAAAATTAGAAATGATAAAGGAATTGAATTGAAGTTAGTTTTCTCTTGTTCGTTTGGCCTAGTGGAAATTGAGTAGAAAAATGTTTTTTCTTGTTTGTTTGATTTGATGGAATAAATAATAAATTGGAAAATGAACACAGCCTAATACCATTCACACTTTCTTGTGAATTAACTTCTCCCCGGGTTTAAACAAAAATTCATTAAAAGAAGTATATATTATAATCTCCTTGGTAAAATTAATTTTGTCCGTGTTACACTTAAGTCAAACAACCAAGATATGATTACGAGTCAAACATTTTTTTTTTGCTTAATTCATTTGAACCACACATGGTGTTGATGTTCTATTTTTTTTCTTGTTTTCTCGAGGGTATATATGTGTATTAGGGTACTTGACACAATAAGGTGGTAGAGAACTTGCAGTGATAAATCATTTGAGTATCATAATTTCTTTGATTTTCCTATTTTATAGAAGCTTGCTCATGAAACTATAATATGCACCTAGCATGTTAATTACGTGGACACTAGCTAGTGTTGCTGGTAAATAATTTGGAAACTTTTTCCAATATCCTAGGTCGAATTTGGCCCATGTCCAATTCATACTTCAACACTAAATATTCCCATAAAAATGTTACTTTCCAAAATTATTAATGTTAAAATATGATTAGACCATCTTAGTTCATTTAAAGTTTCAACCTAACTTTTATAAATTCATTACATATCATCTTATACTTAACATCTACATTATGATACTTATCATCATTTACCTAATTAATTCAAATATGTTACCTATCATCACCAAGTGCTATATAAGGAGAGGGCTTCAATGTGTTGGGAGCATCTTATAAATATAAAACAAAGAGAAGTGGGTGGGTTGTGGGGTGTTGGGGAGGAACTTAAGCTTTAAGCTGTAGAAAGAAAAAGCTATTGCATTAGAGGAAAGAAGAGAGGAAGGATCTCTCATGATCATGAAGAGAAGACAATAATAGCGACAACGAGAACATCTTATTCTTTCATTCAGCTCTTATTTTTGTAGATGGTGTTTGATAGAGAAAACGTGGTTTCTCTATTTTTTATTTTCTTATATATAAATTATTTTTATGTGTTCTTTTTAAAAGCTCAGTAAAATATTCAATATTTATGTGATTGTGGACGTGGGTGAATATGACAAATTCTTATAAAGTTGTGCATCTTATGATTATGATCTTGGGTGTGCTTATTTTTGGCCTTTATTGAATTTTGCTTAATATTCAATGACAATTATAACTTGGTATCAGAGGTTTGTCTAAAAATCTTTTTGGTTGGAGTTTAATAAATTTGATGGTTGGGGTATTGGCACTTGGAAGTTAAATAGAACATTATCTTTATAAAAAAGCTTCTCCAACATTTGAAGAGATCAATGTCTTTCACTATTGATTAAGATGAGTGCGAGTTGATGAATAGACAAGTGCTAGAAGTTATTTGTCTATCCTTGACCATTAATGTTGCTTGTAACACTTTCAACGAAAAGCGCACAAAAGACATAATGAAAATATTGTATGTATGAGAAGCTCTCTGTTGGTAATGAGGTACTTCTTATACTCAAATTTTATAACCATTGGATGTCTGAAGTAGCCTCTGCTATCTAGTATATCACCGAGTTTCATTCTGTCGCAAGTCAATTAGGCTCTACGGATACCGATTTTGCTGAAAAAGTTTGTGCCTTTAGTCGACTTTCATCACTTTGTGAATGTTAGAATGGTGTATAAACAAACATCAAAGCTCTTATGGTTTTAACGAATTGAAGTTAATAATGTCAGATATCTCATTCTTAAGTGAAATTATTGCGTCTGCCATGGCCGATAAAAACTCCTCCTTTATCAAAAAATGTATGTCAGTGGTTCCACTTTTAGTTTTTTTTTTTTTAATTCATTGGACGACGCACGCGAGATGCGTGCGGTGTCCGCACACAATAATTCCTCCATTCTTAATGAATTTATTTGACGGCGTGGGACAGCGGAAATCCTTTCTTTTGGATGGAATGTTGATAAAAGAAGAAAATTTCTAAATAAAAGCAATCATTAAGGCATAGATGTGAAAAATGAACACAAAAGATTGCATGAACAAAGACAAAAGCCAAATTAAGAAACCGTAAATGCTATCGTAGAAGAAATTTAAGGGGTATGAGTCCTCAGATATTACGTCATCAGTGATTTAATATTTCATTTGGATTTATGAATATTAGATTCTAATGGATCATTCCATTTTTCTTTTCATAAAAAAGCTAACGATAAATTACGATGTAGGTAATTATAGTATAGTATTTCGTGCTAACGATAAGTCTTTAGATATTACGTCATCAGTGATTTAATATTTCAAATTATAAATTAAGTCCCATAAAGGTTAAGGCTAGACATATTATTGGCCTAGGAAAAAAAGTAATTCTGGAAAAAAAATTGCTGCAAAATAATGTAAAATCACATCCAATGTTGACATTTTAAAAGTAATCGAATGTGTTGTGTTGATTGCTCGAGGAAATAAGATCAATATGTGATACACCAAGAATATATACCTATTTAGACATATATTTTATACTCATTTTTGGTGATATTATGCTTTAAAGGAAAATATTTTTTATGTTTTATTGCAAGTTGTTGATTTTTAAGACTTGAAGCAAAAAGTAAGCAAAAATGATGAAATTTGAAGTCAAAATGACTTTTTTTAAGAAATACTCAGCGCCGACGGCGTCAGGATGGACGCCGTTGGCGTAGACCTACAAAACTGAGGCCAGAATATACTCAGCGCCGACGACGCCATTTGACAGAGCACATAATTAATTCATGGGTCATTGGCGCCGACGACGCTAATGTTGGTGCAAGACCTATTTCTAGAAGATTCGATGAATTTGGACGTTTTTTGAAGATTTTTTGGATGCACCTATTGAAAAAATGACATTAGGCTCTATTTAGGGCAAAAATTAATCAGAAAACTCTCTCTTCCACTCCCCCCAACCACATAGAGTCCATTATTCATTTATTTCTTTAGAGATTTGAGTTTTTATGGTGAGTTTAAGTGTTAATTCTTTTCTAAGAGTTGTTAGAGAGGTATAGAAGTGATAGATTTCTTCTTCACACATCTTCTAAGAGAGAATCAAGAGTATTGTAAAGATAGAAAAAGTCCAAGAGAGTTTACAGGGGATTTGCTTTGAGAAAGAGTTTCAGATAAGTGTTGTTTGTTGTATGAAATTTTTTTTTATATATTAAATTTGTGTTTTGCTATATCTTTTTCATGAACTCTGAGTAGTTTCCTTTATCTTTCTTCAACTCTGAGATATGGTGAAATGATGAGATAATTTGGATGTGTCAATTTTAAAATATAAAATAAATTGTGATGGTTTTTCAACTCCGTACTTAATTTACTTTTTGATCTGGTCAATTGAAATGTTAACATATGTTGTGAAACATATGATTCGAGAAATGGAATATGAGTTCTACAACAGAGTGAGAATCACATTTAATTCCATTGAGAAGTATTTTATTCATGGTATTAAGTACAAATAAATAGGGAAATATACATTGTTGGACGTAGAATTGGAGATTCTAGGGTGACGGACTAAAATCCTTAATTTGGTCTTAGTGTTTAAGAATTAAAGCGAGCGTTAGCTTTCAGGGGAAGGGAAGTGGGAGCTTTGGAGTGAGAGTCAGTATCCTCTCAGTCTAACCCAGATTTAGGGACTAAACCTGAGATTAGCCAATGATTCTCTATAACACTAAATCAGGATAGAAAATTAAATTGCTCCTATTTGGCACAAGACATATTTAAACCATTTATCTCATCTCATTTTATCAAAAAATCATTGTAGTGGGAAAAATATTTTTTCATATTAGATAACTTCATCACATAAACATAGTTTGGTAATTACTGTTTAAACTTTACATTTCTGCTTTGTTAGTAGTTAATAATTTAGTTCTGATAGTACATTAAATATTCAAAATTAGTGACAGTAATTTTATTTTATGACTGTGATTTTCCTACTTAATTTATCACTTCAAATTTAAATCTTCCTCTTGGGATCGATATTAAAGTCATGTATTACTTGATAACGATACGTATACTTGCGTAGAATCTCTACATAAATTGCTTAAATTTGTTATTCATAAAATAACGCATCAAATTTTTGACACCGTTGAAAAGCGGAGTCAACTTTATATATTTTGCACAACTATATCATCGGGGTCATTACGCTTCACACATTTACCTATTTTGAAATAGTGGGAGCTACAGTATGCTTAACTTCCAGCAGTAAAGAAAATGCAATATGAATAAAAAGGGCCTAAAACAACTTTATTCTTAAGGTAAATTTTATTTGTTAAAATATGTGGAATTTAATTTTTGTGAAGATTGTATTTTATGAAAGAAAATATTGGTCAATTTCTAAAAAACTTGAAGATAAACCAAGAAGCTAGAATTGATTCACACAAATATCTGGGGCAATCCCTTGACTCATCTCTAGATTATTCGATGTACTATATCACATTCATGGGACAATTGCATAAAAAATTATGAGTTTATTTTATCAAGAATAAATCTGGAGTGTTTAATGACTTTAAAAAATAGAGAAGTTTAGCTGAAAGTAAGATAGTTGTAAAAATTAAATGCCAAAGATCTAATGACGGTGTTGAGTATGATGGCATATATTTTAAAAATTATAGTGTTGCTAATGAGATATTGTTGACCTCGCTTTCAGTCGAGGTGCAGTTTTCCCCTCCTTAATAGCCTAGGATCTAGCCGTAGGATAGCTAAACTTCAATTCTCATTTTCGAATCAATACCTAAATTTTGATTCTCACATTTCGAGGTCGAAACCTAAATTTTGACTCTCTTCCTGAGATTGATACCTAAATTTCAATTCTCATTTTCGAATCAGTGCCTAAATTCTGATTCCTATCTTTCGAGATCGATACCTAAATTTCAACTCTCTTCCTCTGGTTGATACTTAAATTTCAATTCTCCTTTTGGATCAGTACCTAAATTCTGATTCTCACCTTTCGAGGTCGATTCCTAAATTTCGACTCTCTTCTTGAGATTGATACCTAAATTTCAATTCTCATTTTCGAATCAGTACCTAAATTCTGATTTCTATCTTTCAAGGTCGATACATAAATTTCGACTCTCTTCCTGAGATTGATACCTAAATTTCAATTCTCATTTTTGAATCAGTACCTAAATTTTGATTCCTATCTTTTGAGGTCGATACCTAAATTTCAACTCTCTTCTTGAGATTGATACCTAAATTTTAATTCTCCTTTCGGATCAGTATCTAAATTCTGATTCTCACCTTTCAAGGTCGATACCTAAATTTTGACTATTTTCCTGAGATTGATACCTAAATTTTAATTCTCATTTTCGGATCAGTACCTAAATTTTGATTCCTATCTTTCGAGGTCGATACCTAAATTTTGACTTTTTTCCTGAGATTGATACCTAAATTTCAATTCTCATTTTTGGATCAGTACATAAATTCTGATTCCTATCTTTCGAGGTCGATACCTAAATTTTGACTCTCTTTTCGAGATTGATACCTAAGTTTTAATTATCTTTTCGGATCAGTACCTAAATTCTGATTCTCACTTTTTGAGGTCGATACTTAAATTTCGACTCTCTTCCTGAGATTGATACATAAATTTCAATTCTCCTTTTGGATCAGTACATAAATTCTGATTCCTATCTTTCGAGATCGGTACCTAAATTCTGACTCTCCTTTTCAAGATTAATATCTAAACTTCGATTCTCACCTTGGGGTCAGCATCTAAATACTGATTCCCATCCTTGACAAACATTGGAAATTTGATGACTCCAAATCCACTCTCCAATCCACAATGAGAGTTCATGATCACCGATTTTAATCGAATGTTCACTGGCTAATTCCTCAGCGGGAACAATTAGCACTTAATTCTACGCTTCTTTCTAGGCTTGTTGGCTTAGAAATCTGTATAGGTCCTGTTGATCTCGTCGGTCAACGCCAATACGCGGTGTGCTCGGCCAACACACCACACCTATTTGGGGTCCGTTTGTTGACCTCGTTTTCAGTCGAGGTGCAGTTTTCCTCTCCTTAGTAGCCCAAGATCTAGCCGTAGGACCTTCTGTCGACTACTCCTAGAAAATTAGTGAAGAAGCTCTCCCCGTTAGCAATTTTGAATTTTTTTTCGCTCGACTTGACGTTCCATATAGTAGTTTTGACCGTTATTGCTTAGCTGGTAAGACTACTCTGAAGGAACTCAGAGAGTATTCCTATAAGACTGTCGGCCTTAGGATTGACTGTACTCGTTGATTTGGCGTCGCCGTCCTCTACACCGTCCTGTTTGATTGAACTCATATTGGAATTTTGATAGGATTCGGATTGCGATGCGTTTTTTACCTGATTGACGACGAGGTTGCCTCGGACGACTCTGGATGACGAAACGAACTGCGCCGATGCGTCCGGAACATCGATTTTGCTTAGGGGGGACCTTTGTTTCATTGCGACGACGCATCTTAGGGAAAATACATTTTTAAATGTTAATTATAATAATAAATAATATATTATTATTATTATTATTAACTTATATTAAAAATCCTTAACCTAATTTCATTTTCCCCTCTCCCGTTTCTTCCTCTCGCGCTCGTGGACCTCTGCCCTAGCCGCGGTTCTCTCGGTTTCTCCTGGCCCACTCTTTCGTGCCGTTGGAGTCTCGTTCCCAGGCACGCGGGATGATCTCGCGACCCATCCCTTATCGTATCTCATCTTCTGCGAGGATCTCATCCTCTGCCTCTCGCACGCTCGTATGGAGGCTTCCGCTCCTCTCGATCCTTCGAATCGTATACGATCTCCTAATCATTCCTTCTCATGTTCTCTGATCTATACGAGGCTTTCGTTGGTGCGTTTCAGAGAGCCGGAAATTTTCAAAAGGAAAGGAAAACTCTGCCAAATTTCTTTCTCACTTTCTTCTTTAGTTTCTAATGTTGGGGTTAACTTCCTATGGCTGTTGAAGAGGAGTGTAGGTTGTGAAGTATTCTCTTTTTGANAGTATTCGCGGTATCAGACACGATTATGCAAACTATTGGACTAATGAGATCCATTTGGTCTCATTTTTTTTTAAAATTAAAACACCTACTTTCAAAACCCAAACTATATATATATCTTTTATATTTAAATTAAATTTCAAAAAATTATTTTTTATATTTCATATTTTCAAATCTATATCTATCGAAAATTTGACCGACAGTTACACATGAGTCAAACAACCAAGATACGATTACGAGTCAAACATTTTTTTTGCTTGATTCACTTGAACCACACATGGTGTTAGTGTTCTATTTTTTTTCTTGTTTTCTCAAGGGTATATATGTGTATTAGGGTACTTGACACAATAAGGTGGTAGAGAACATGCAATGATAAATCATTTGAGTATCATAATTTCTTTGATTTTCCTATTTTATAGAAGCTTGCTCATGAAACTATAATATGCACCTAGAATGTTAATTACGTGGACACTAGCTAGTGTTGTTGGTAAATAATTTGGAAACTTTTTCCAATATCCTAGGTCGAATTTGGCCCATGTCAAATTTATACTTCAACACTAAATATTCCCATAAAAATGTAAATTTCCAAAATTATTAATGTTAAAATATGATTAGACCCTCTTAGTTCATTTAAAGTTTCAACCTAACTTTTATAAATTCATTACATATCATCTTCTACTTAACATCTACATTATGATACTTATCATCATTTACCTATTTAATTCAGATTTGTTACCTATCATCACCAAGTGCTATATAAGGAGAGGGCTTCAATGTGTTGGGAGCACGATGTTGTGGGGGTGTTGGGGAGGAACTTAAGCTTTAAGCTGTAGAAAGAAAAAGCTATTGCATTAGAGGAAAGAAGAGAGGAAGGATCTCTCATGATCATGAAGGGAAGACAATAATAGCAACAACGAGAACATCTTATTCTCTTCATTTATTTTCTTATATATAAATTATTTTTATGTGTTCTTTTTAAAAGCTCAGTAAAATATTCAATATTTATGTGATTGTGGACGTGGGTGAATATGACAAATTCTTATAAAGTTGTGCATCTTATGATTATGATCTTGGGTGTGCTTATTTTTGGCCTTTGTTGAATTTTGCTTAATATTCAATGACAATTCTAACTTGGTATCTGAGGTTTGTCTAAAAATCATTTTGGTTGGAGTTTAATAAATTTGATGGTTGGGGTATTGGCACTTGGAAGTTAAGTAGAACATTATCTTTATAAAAAAGCTTCTCCAACATTTGAAGAGATCAACGTCTTTCACTATTGATTAAGATGAGTGTGAGTTGATGAATAGATAAGTGCTAGAAGTTATTTGTCTATCCTTGACCATTAATGTTGCTTGTAACACTTTCAATGAAAAGCGCACAAAAGGCATAATGAAAATATTGTATGTATGCGAAACTCTCTGTTGGTAATGAGGTACATTTTATACTCAAATTTTATAACCATTGGATGTCTGAAGTAGCCTCTTTGATTCTATCGCAAGTCAATTAGGCTCTACGGATACCGATTTTGCTGAAAAAGTTTGTGCCTTTGGTCGACTTCCATCACTTTGTGAATGTTAGAATGGTGTATAAACAAACATCAAAGCTCTTATGGTTTTAACGAATTGAAGTTAATGATGTCAGATACCTCATTCTTAATTAATTTATTTGACGGCGTGGGATAACGGAAATCCTTTCTTTTGGATGGAATGTTGATAAAAGAAGAAAATTTCTAAATAAAAGCAATCATTAAGGCATAGATGTGAAAAATGAACACAAAAGATTGCATGAACAAAGACAAAAGTCAAATTAAGAAATCGTAAATGCTAACGTAAAAAAAATTTAAGTGGTATGAATCCTCAGTGCTAATATCATTTGGATTTATGAATATTAGATTCTAATGGATCATTCCATTTTTCTTCTCATAAAAAAGCTAATGATAAATTACGATGTAGGTAATTATAGTATAATATTTCGTGCTAACGATAAGTCTTTAGGATTTCGGTCATCAGTGATTTAATATTTCAAATTATAAATTGAGTCACATAAAGGTTAAGGCTAGACATATTATTGGCCTACGAAAAAAAGTACTTCTAGAAAAAATTTGCTGCAAAATAATGTAAAATCACTTCCAATGTTGACATTTTAAAAGTAATCGAATGTATTGTGTTGATTGCTCGAGGAAATAAGATCAATACGTGATGCACCAAGAATATATACCTATTTAGGCCTATATTTTATACTCATTTTTTGTAATATTGTGCTTTAAAGAAAGATATTTTTTATGTTTTATTATAGGTTGTTGATTTTTAATACTTGAAGCAAAAATGAAACAAAAATGATGAAATTTGGAGTCAAAATGAGGTTTTTTAATAAATACTCAGCTCCGTCGGCGCCAAGATGGACGCCAACGGCGTAGACCTACAGAACTGAGGCCAGAATATACTCAGCGCAGACGACGCCAGTAGCAGCGCCGACGATGCCATTTGACAGAGCACATAATTAATTCATGGGTCATTAGCGCCGACGACGCCAATGTCGGTGCAAGACCTATTTCTAGAAGATTCGACGAATTTGGATGTTTTTTGAAGATTTTTTTGATGCACCTATTGAAAAACTGACATTAGGCTCTATTTAGGGCGAAAATTGATCAGAAAACTCCCTCTTCCACTCCCCTCCAACCACATAGAGTCCATTATTCATTTATTTCTTTAGAGATTTGAGTTTTTGTGATGAGTTTAAGTGTGAATTCTTTTCTAAGAGTTGTTAGAGAGGTAGAGAAATGAGAGATTTCTTCTTCA
This sequence comes from Phalaenopsis hybrid cultivar, assembly GCA_002079205.1. NCBI lineage: Eukaryota > Viridiplantae > Streptophyta > Magnoliopsida > Asparagales > Orchidaceae > Phalaenopsis > Phalaenopsis hybrid cultivar. The sequence goes on along the minus strand of JXCR01057401.1, from coordinate 372,996 downwards.
CACATCTTCTAAGAGAGAATCAAGAGTATTGTAAAGAGAGAAAGAGTCTAAGAGATGGTACAAGGGATTTGTTTTGAAAAAGAGTTTCAGGTAAGTGTTTATTGTTTATTATTGTTGTATGAACTTTTTTTTTATATATAAAATTTGTGTTTTGTTAATTCTTTCTCACGAAGTCTGAGTAGTTTCCTTTTTCTTTCTCTCAACTCTGAGATATGGTGAAATGACGAGATAATTTGGATGTGTCAATTTTAAAATATAAAATAAATTGTGATGGTTTTTCAACTCCGTACTTAATTTACTTTTTGATCTGACCAATTGAAATGTTAACATATGTTGTGAAATATATGATCCGAGAAATGGAGTATGAGTTCTACAACAGAGTGAGAATCACATTTAATTCCATGAAAGAGCATTTTATTCATGGAATTAAGTGCAAATAAATAGAAAAAATATATATTGTTGGACGTAGAATTGAAGATTTTAGGGTGACAGAGTAAAATCCTCATTTTAGTCTTAGTGTTTAAGAACTAAAGTGAGCGTTAGCCTTCAGGGGAAGGGAAGTGAGAGCTCTGGAGTGAGAGTCAATATCCTCTCAGCCTAAACCGGATTTAGTGACTAAACCTGAGATTAGTCAATGATTTTTTGTAACACTGAATCATGATAGAAAATTAAAATTGCTCCTATTTGACACAAGATATATTTAAACCATTTATCTCATATCATTTTACCAAAAACTTATTGTAGTGGGAAAGATGTTTTTTCATATTAGATAACTTCATCACATAAACATAGTTTGATAGTTACTGTTTAAACTTTGCATTTCATCTTTGTTAGTAGTTAATAATTTAGTTTCGATAGTACATCAAATATTCAAAATTAGCGACAGTAATTTTATTTTATTACTGTGATTTTCTTACTTAATTTATCACTTCAAATTTAAATCTTCCTCTTGGGATCGATATTAAAGTCATATATTACTTGATAACGATACGTATACTTACCCAGAATCCCTACATAAATTGCTTAAATTTCTTATTCATAAAATAACGCATTAAGTTTTTGGCACCATTGAAAAACGGAGTCAACTTTATCTATTTTGCACAACTATATCATCGGGGTCATTACGCTTCACACATTTACCTATTTTGAAATAGTGGGAGCTACAGTATGCTTAACTTCCAGCAGTAAAGAAAATGCAATATGAATAAAAAGGGCCTAAAACAACTTTATTCTTAAGGTAAATTTTATTTGTTAAAATATGTGGAATTTAATTTTTGTGAAGATTGTATTTTATGAAAGAAAATATTGGTCAATTTCTAAAAAACTTGAAGATAAACCAAGAAGCTAGAATTGATTCACACGGATATTTGGGGCAATCCCTTGTCTCATCTCTAGATTGTTTGATGTACTATATCACATTCATGGGACAATTGCATAAAAAATTATGAGTTTATTTTATCAAGAATAAATCTGGAGTGTTTAATGACTTTAAAAAATAGAGAAGTTTAGCTGAAAGTAAGATAGTTGTAAAAATTAAATGTCAAAGATCTAATGACAGTGTTGAGTATGATGGCATATATTTTAAAAATTATAGCGTTGCTAATGAGATATTGTTGACCTCGCTTTCAGTCGAGATGCAGTTTTTCCCTCCTTAGTAGCCTAGGATCTAGTCGTAGGATAACTAAATTTCAATTCTCATTTTCGAATTAGTACCGAAATTCTGGTTCTCACCTTTCGAGGGTGATACCTAAATTTCGACTCTCTTTCTGAGATTTATACCTAAATTTCAATTCTCATTTTCAAATCAGTACCTAAATTCTGATTCCTATCTTTCGAGGTCGATACCTAAATTTTGACTCTCTTCCTGAGGTTGATACCTAAATTTTAATTCTCCTTTCAGATCAATACCTAAATTTTGATTCTCACCTTTCGAGATTGATACCTAAATTTCGACTCTCTTCCTGAGATTGATACATAAATTTCAATTCTCATTTTCGAATCAGTACCTAAATTTTGATTCCTATTTTTCAATGTTGATACCTGAATTTTGGCTTTCTTCCTGAGATTGATACCTAAATTTCAATTTTCATTTTCGAATCAGTACCTAAATTTTGATTCCTATCTTTTAAGGTTGATACCCAAATTTTGACTTTCTTCTTGAGATTGATACCTAAATTTCAATTCTCCTTTCGGATCAGTACATAAATTCTGATTCTCACCTTTGAGGTCGATACCTAAATTTCGACTCTCTTCCTGAGATTGATACCTAAATTTCGATTCTCATTTTCGGATCAGTACCTAAATTTTGATTCCTATCTTTCGAGGTCGATACCTAAATTTCGGCTCTCTTCTTGAGATTGATACTTAAATTTCAATTCTAATTTTCGGATCAGTACCTAAATTGTGATTCCTAAATTTCGACTATCTTTCCGGGATTGATACCTAAATTTCAATTCTCTTTTCGGATCAGTACCTAAATTCTGATTCTCACCTTTCGAGGTCGATACCTAAATTTTGACTTTTTTCTGAAGATTGATACCTAAATTTCAATTATCCTTTCGGATTAGTACATAAATTCTGATTCCCATTTTTCGAGATCAGTACCTAAATTCCGACTCTCCTTTTCAAGGTTAATATCTAAACTTCGATTCCCACCTTAGGGTCAGCACCTAAATACTGATTCCCATCCTCGGCAAACATTGGAAATTTGATGACTCCAAATCCACTCTCCAATCCACAGCTAGAGTTCCTGATCACCGATTTTAATTGAATGTTCACTGGCTAATTTCCCGGCGGGAACAATTTGCACTCAATTCTACGCTTCTTTCTAGGCCTGTTGGCTTAGAAATCTGTATTGATCCTGTTGATCTCGTCGGTCAACGCCAATACGCGCAGTGTGCTCGCCCAACACACCACATCTATTGGGGGTCCGTTTGTTGACCTCGCTTTCAGTCGAGGTGCAGTTTTCTTCTCCTTAGTAGCCTATGATCTAGCCGTAGGACCTTTCTGTCGACTACTCCTAGAAAAATGGTGAAGGAGCCCTCCCCGTTAGCAATTCTGAACTTTTCTTCGCTCGACCTGACGTTCTATATAGTAGTTTTGACCGCTATTGTTTAGCAGATAAGACTACTCCGAAGGAACTCAGAGAGTCTTCCTATAAGACTGTCGGTCTTAGGATTTACTGTACTCGTTGATTTGGCGTCGTCGTCCTCTGCACCGTCCTGTTTGATTGAACTCATACCGGAATTTTGATAGGATTCAGACCGCGACGCGTTTTTGACCCGATTGACGACGAGGTTGCCCGGACAACTCCGGATGAAGAAACGGACTGCGCTGATGTATCTGAAACATCGATTTTGCCTAGGGAAACACTCGTTGCGACAACGCGTATTGGGAAAAATACTTAACCTAATATTATTATTACTATTATTAACTTATATTAAAAATCTTTAACCTAATTTTATTTTCCCCTCTCCCGTTTCTTCCTCTTGCACTCATGGACCTCTGCCCTAGCCGCGGTTCGCTCGGTTTCGCCTGGCCGACTCCTTCGTGTCGTTGGAGTCTCGTTCCCGCGCTTGCCTCGCGCACATGGGACGATCCCGCGACCCATCCCTTATCGTATCTTATCCCCTGCCTCTCGCACGCCTGTATCGAGGCGTCTGCTCCTCTCGATCATTCGAATCGTATACGATCTCCTAATCATTCTTTCTCCTGTCCTCTGATCTATATGAGGCTTTCGTTGGTGCGTTTTAGGGAGCCGGAAATTTTCAAAAGGAAGGGAGAACTTTGCCAAATTTCTTTCTCACTTTCTTCTTAGTTCATAGTGTTGGGGTTGACTTCCTCTTGTTGTTGAAGAGGAGTGTAGGTTGTGAAGTATTCTCTTTCTAAAATCCCTGTATTACATTCTCGGGTTTCTCTCTGCCGAGCCACTGAGAATGACTCTATTTGATGGTACAGCTTGCTAGTTTATTATTGCGCCTATACTTTGAGATATTTATTACTTGAGCGTGTGAAAATAAAATGGTAGCATGTTTTAGGGGTTGGACATGGTTATTTGCTTAGGATAGTGAGAATGCGGCATGTTATTAGCTTCTCTCTTTTCTTTTTCTTTTTTTTTTATTTTTATTTTTTACTTAAAGCAACTGGAAATGTGATGAATATGGGCTCTGAGATAATATATGCTCCTCTGAAATACATGTTGGGATGCACTACAAGGCTATTTGATATACTCTTCTTTTAAAGCTTAATGGAATATTTTATTTCTGTGCAGCCATGAATGCGGTTGAAAGTCACCAAACTTGTAAATTGTGCATCCTATATTTTTTATCTTTTTATTCAACTTTATTTAATTTTGCTCAATGTTCAATCATTTTTCTAACAAGTAACATGTCTTATGTAAAAAGAATTCTGATTAGCATTTGACAGCTCTTCTGTATTATGTAGATTTGGATGACAATTCATGACTAAGCTCTTGTTTCATGGTTTTAAAACTCGCCATCATAAATGCCTTCTCCCTTACTGTTTTCTTTTATTTTTATCTGTAGTGCTATTTTGCATTTGTTATAATCAAAATGTTACTTCAGAAGAAAACATTTTTATATGATTTCTGTAGCGTGAGGCGGTCCAAGAGAGTTCCACTTAAAGATAGATTGTTCTCCTTGTCATCAGCGACTTCACCTGCTGTATGTATTTTACAAGTACTTCAAAAAAAGAAGCATATGCAATTTCTAATATCATTTTGTAAAATACACTTTGCTAAATGTGTATTGTTCCATGGATTTTTTTTTTCTAATTTTAAAATGGGGAATTTACATACCTGGCACACGAAATATTANTTGTTCTCCTTGTCATCAGCGACTTCACCTGCTGTATGTATTTTACAAGTACTTCAAAAAAAGAAGCATATGAAATTTCTAATATCATTTTGTAAAATACACTTTGCTAAATGTGTATTGTTCCTTTGATTTTTTTTTTCTAATTTTAAAATGGGGAATTTACATTCCTGGCACACGGAATATTGGAATTTACTTATTAAACACTCGAACTTCATTATTTACATATGTAGAACTCTGTTAGCTCCATTGTCAGTGACGGCATTGGACGCCGTGACTTGGCGATCTCCATTGTNGAAATATTAGAATTTACTTATTAAACACTCGAACTTCATTATTTACATATGTAGAACTCTGTTAGCTCCATTATCAGTGACGGCATTGGACGCCGTGACTTGGCGATCTCCATTGCAATGAGGCAAGCAGACCTCATGGTTGACGGCAAGGTTGGACTTCTCAAGTTGAGGCAACGAGGGTAAGGTCATATGTCAATGGCGACTTGGCAAGTGTTGAAGCAGCAAGGATGAAATCTGAAGGTCAGCGATGAGATCAGACTTTGTGAGCCTATAGTGAGGCAATTGGCTTCCTGAGATTGTAGCCAGGCTGGTGCAATTTTAGAGATCTGTNTAGGGGTAGAGCTCCTACTTATCTATTTTATGACTTGAAACAATACACCATGTCCACTAAGCAATCTTTCATGTCACATCATAGCTTGTTCAGCTGAATCATGCCTTCAACATAACAATGAATATAGTTGGAGGTGAATTTCTTGCCATTTTTATTAATGTTAGTATTAATCTAAACATTTAGTCAGACTATGTGATACTGCATTTACCATTGTTTGTTGGTTGCGTGCACGCCTAATCAGCAAAGTGAGAAACAAGAGTAATGCAGTATGGGCTGATATTTATCACAAAGATGATCAAACTTCAACACTATTACATTTTGGCCTCCTTTATTTTCGTCATTCTATATAATGCAAGTGTCAAATGGCCTTTTATGAAATTTCATCTCTTTTTCATTATGAAAATTTGGTTCATATACATCGATCAAGCAATGATGGTACTACTATAACCACTAATTTTTTAGGATACTTGGTGGCCATTTGTGATCATATTTTTATTTTTGTTTTTTATACTTGTTTTATTTTATTTATAATTTAACTTCAAATAAAACATGTGTGGTTATTTTTAAAAACATTCAAAATAATTTTTAGATATTTTGAGTGTTTTTAAAAACAAGCTAATTTATTTTTAAAAGCAAAAAATAAAAAAATATATATATAATTACTATACACAAATGTTTTTGAAATAAAAGTTAAAAAAAAAAAAGAATAAACAAAAATGATCCCAAACAAATCCTTAGTATAACAGTCTAATTAACAATCAAAATATTTCATTGATAACATTTTAATAGTCGAAGAGAAACAAGAATAATACATCTTCGTAGATCTCAACCTAGCATCAACAATGACATTTGCTCCTTTTTGAAAATATTCCATTCTACTTTGTTTGAAAATGTTAAATTTATTTTATCAAGCTTGTTTGCTTTAACCTAGCTATGACTATTATGGATGAAATTGACAATAAATTGCATTCATATAATAGAAGTGAAAGCAATAAATGGAAAGATAAGAAGTTAAATAGTGAAGGAGGATATAAAAGAAGATTGAAAGGAGCTTTAAGGGAAGGGAAGGGTTTGAGTAAAGGAGATTGAAAAAAAAACTTCAAGCTTTTGATTTCACCATTTGTTCTTGTAATTTTGAATTTTTTTATAGTGCAATTTTAGTATATATTAAATGCATGTTGTGACATGTATGTGTGTGTGTGTACTTATGCTATGTGCATATGAATGCATGCAAGTCATGCAGACATATTTTGATGCATCTAAGTAATCATGCGTGCACACATAAATGTTGTATATATGTATGTATTTATGTTAGCAAGGTGTGTGTATAATCTTTGTTCTTGTGGCATGATGTAGGCAATAAGATATTAACCGAGTCACATCTTTTGTTGATTGAAAACTATTTCTGAAACCCCTCTTAGCTAGAAGCCCTACTTCAAAAAAATGGGGAATTTACATGCATAACTCACAATTCTTATTTATTTACACATCTCAAACAAAAACTTTCATATTTACACCCATAACACTCAAATCTTTAATATCATCCCAAAAATAACACTATTATTATTTTTTAGAAGTGAAGTACATATTCTCATGCATAAATTTAAAGCACCAGAATGCTTTGTATGTAAATATGAAAGTTTGTGTAAGATTTGTAAATACATAAGAATTGTGTGCTACGTATGTAAATTCCCAACAAAAGAAAAATGTATATGTATGTATGCATATGATGCATGTATTTATGTAAGCAATGATGTATGTATGCAGTTAGAAATTATAATAGGAAATAATTTATTCATGTAAGAAGTTATGAGAAATAAATTATTTTGTTAGATTAAAGAGATATTTTCTTTCCCAATTTATATTTATTTCCTTGGATTAGGAATTATTTGTTTTCATATTTTTTCCTATATCTCTTAATAATTAATATGAATTGTTTATTGAAGATATTAAGTGATATATCTTTTATTTCATATCATTTACTTTTTATTATTTTTTCTATTATAGGATTGTTGTAAGGGTTATTTATATCCCGTTCATATCAATGAAATCAAGTATTCCACTTTATTCCACATTTTTTAAAATCTCAACATGGTATCAGAGACAAAATTTTGCTCTAACTACTGGTAGTTATTGAAGAACCGTCAAGACTCCTTTCCCATCGGTCTTCTTGCGAGAAGGAAGAAACTATTTGTTTGCCTTGATTCTCGTTGTTTGCTCTTCGTCTCATTATTTCTTCGTCTGCATCGAAGAGGAAGATTAACATACATTCCCTTCTTCGTCAGTTTCATCCTTGCTGCTGAAACCCCCATCTATCTTCTCTCTAGGCCAAAACACATGACAGACAGAACTCAAAATTCAACCAAGCCTGAATTTTCAGTCTTCTCATAGGCACTGCAGAAATTGCTGTCAAAAGACACACAGTTGTCTACTTGCCGAATCACATGACAGACAAAACTCAAAATTCAGTCAAGCCTAAATTTTAAGTCTCCTTATAGGCATTGCAGAAACATTGCAAAAACTGCAGTCAAAAGACAAACTCAGTTGTTTACTTGCCGAAACACATGACAGACAAAACTCAAAATTCAGCTAAGTCTGAGTTTTGTGTCTTCCTACTGGCACTGCAGAAACTGTAGTCAAAAGTCAATCACAGTTGTCTACTTTTGTGCAAACTCCTCTGTATCATTACATGTAGGAGCTTTCAGCCTACCTACAGACTCTGCAGGAACTGCAGCCAAAGTAATCAAAATTGTCTACTTCCCTGCAAATTCCCTGCAACAGTACTAGTAGAAGTTTTCCGTCTACCTACAGACACTGCAAAAACTGCAACCACTACTGTCTACTTACGTGCAAACTCTCCTGCAGCATTATCTGTAGGAACCCTCTGCCTATCTACATACACTGCAGTAACGGCAGCTAAAGACAACCATAGTACAGAATAAAGGTTTCAAGTTCTACTTCACAGGATCTTTCTTGCCCATTGTTTGTTGTTTTCAAATTCAAGTTGAATATGATTTTCAATTATATTTCAACTTGAGGAATTATAATAGAAAATAATTTATTCCTGTAAGTTATGAGGAATAAATTATTTCTTTTGATTAAGGAGATATTTTCTTTCCTAATTTATATTTATTTCCTTGAATTAAGAGTTATTTGTTTTCCTATTTTATGTTATTTCCTATATCTCCTAAAAATTAATATGAATTAATTTTTTGAGATATTAAGTGATATATCTTTCCTTTCATATCATTTTCTTTTTATTATTTTTCCTCTTTTAGGATTCTTGTAAGGGTTATTTATACCCCCGTCTATACCAATGAAATCAAGTATTTCTCTTTATTCTGCATTATTCTTCAACAATGCGCTTAAGCAATGCATGTATTTATGTACGCCTGTAAGAAATACATGAATGTATATATGTATGTATGTATGTAAGGAATCATGTATGTATGTATGATGTATGTATATATGTACGCAAGGAATCGTGCATATATGTATGTAAGGAATCATGAATGTGTGCATGCAAGGAATCATGCACGCCAGCAAATCATGCATGTATTTATGCTTGTAAGATCGTCGGTCCGTGAAGCATTTAAAGAATTATTGTTATTTCATCTTATTCATGTAATGCCACATTTACTGAAATTCGGTTTCTGAGTGTTTGCTCATCTTTCAGGCTGAACAACAACAACAAGCTGCCAGACAAGGTTGTAGCTTAGATGTGCTTGCTGGGCATTGCTTTCTTATCCTTAAAAAAGAAAGAAGGGACATTTACATGCATGCCACATAATTCTTATGTATTTACATATCTAACACCTAAACTTTCATCTTTATATACGTAATATTAGATTTATAACGGCAATCAAATTCCTAGCTATTATTACTTTTTACTTCATGTCTATTAGCTTTAATACCCTCATTATGTATTTCCTTCTTTGTTTTATTCATTTCCTGTTTATTTTATTCTATTTTATTTCTTTTCTTTGTTCTGCCTATTGTATTTGGACTTAAATACCCTCTCTTCTATCAATAAAACTAAACGGAGCTGCTATATTCCAATTCTCAACACATAGCACTCAAATCTTTAATATAACATAAAAAATACAACTACTATTAACTTCTTAAATGTGGAAGACATACGTTCATGCATAGGTCTATGACACCAAGGTGTGATAAGCACAAACATCAACCTTTATGTTTTGGATATGCAAATATATAGAAATTGTGTGGCATATACATAATTTTTGCAAAAGATAATGTTACAAATTTTTGCTCCTACTTTCACAGTTAGGCCTTCCCCCGGCCCCGGCCGTCCGAGGATTGGAAGTTTTGCTGCAAGTAGAAGGTTTGTTGTGTAAACTTAATTTCATACATAATTAACAAAAATAATAATATATGAAATGCATTTCTATTAAACCCTTAAAGTTCTTTTTCATATGATGAATTAAAATTAAATTATGATAAATGTATATGCATTGCTTAACATGTAAATTGTGTGATTGAATTTTTCAGAGGAAGTTTAAAGCATGGCGGAAGATTTCTGCAGAGAGAGGAGAAGAAAGTTAGAGCTCTTAATGAGCAAGATTTTGATGGCGGAGATGAATAAGCTGTGCTGCTTCTGAGTTAGTTGATGTTTTTTTTTTTCTTCTGGCTATTTTTTAGATTTGATTTATGTGAGAAATCGTTTTTGGTTTCATGCATACATAATAATAAATGCATACATAATAATAATTGCTTTCTTTTTTCCTCCAACTTTAAAGTATGGTTTAAACATTATTATGGTTTCTAACCTACGAGTCTCGCTCATTCCTCATACGCCTAAGAATTTGATTACCACACCCTATACACGAGGGGAATCAAACTCTAGACCAGAGGGGACTTACAACTGACAAGCCGATGTTCGACCAACTGATCTGAGTATGCGGCGCTTCTAAAAATAGTCTTCAATCATTCNATGAAAATTTGGTTCATATACATCGATCAAGCAATGATGGTACTACTATAACCACTAATTTTTTAGGATACTCGGTGGCCATTTGTGATCATATTTTTATTTTTGTTTTTTACACTTGTTTTATTTTATTTATAATTTAACTTCAAATAAAACATGTGTGGTTATTTTTAAAAACATTCAAAATAAATTTTAGATGTTTTGAGTGTTTTTAAAAACAAGCTAATTTATTTTTAAAAGCAAAAAATAAAAACATATATAAAATTACTATACAAAAATGTTTTTGAAATAAAAGTAAAAAAAAAAGAATAAACAAAAATGATCCCAAACAAATCTTTAGTATAACAATCTAATTAACAATCAAAATATTTCATTGATAACATTTTAATAGTCGAAGAGAAACAAGAAAAATACATTTTTGTAGATCTCAACCTAGCATCAACAATGACATTTGTTCCTTTTTGAAAATATTCCATTCTACTTTGTTTGAAAATGTTAAATTTATTTTATCAAGCTTGTTTGATTTAACCTAGTTATGGCTATTATGGATGAAATTGACAATAAATTGCATTCATATAATAGAAGTGAAAGGAATAAATGGAAAGATGAGAAGTTAAATAGTGAAGGAGGATATAAAAGAAGATTGAAAGGAGCTTTAAGGGAAGGGAAGGGTTTGAGTAAAGGAGATTGAAAAAAAACTTCAAGCTTTTGATTTCACCATTTGTTCTTAAAATTTTGAATTTGTTTATAGTGAAATTTTAGTATATATTAAATGCATGTATGTGACATGTGTGTGTGTGTGTATGTACTTATGCAATGTGCATATGAATGCATGCAAGCCATGCAGACATATATTGATGCATCTAAGTAATCATGCGTGCACATAAATGTTGTATATGTGTATGTATTTATGTTAGCAAGGTGTGTGTGTATAATCTTTGTGCTCGTGGCATGATGTAGGCAATAAGATATTAACTAAGTCACATCTATTGTTGATTGAAAGCTATTTCTGAAACCCCTCTTAGTTTTGGGCTTTCCTTAGCCCCAGAGGAGCGTGAAAGGAATCTTCAATCCCCTAGAAGCCCTACTTCAAAAAAATGGGGCATTTACATGCATAACTCACGATTCTTATTTATTTACATATCTCAAACAAAAACTTTCATATTTACACCCATAACACTCAAATCTTTAATATCATGCCAAAAATAACACTATTATTATTTTTTAGAAGTGAAGTACATATGTTCATGCATAAGTTTAAAGCACCAGAGTGCTTTGTATGTAAATATGAAAGTTTGTGTAAGATTTGTAAATACATTAGAATTGTGTGCTAGTATGTAACTTCCCAACAAAAGAAAAATATATATGCATGTATGCATGTGATGCATGTATTTATGTAAGCAGTGATGTATGTATGCTGTTAGGAATTATAATAGGAAATAATTTATTCCTGTCAGAAGTTATGAGAAATAAATTATTTCTTTAGATTAAGGAGATATTTTCTTTCCCAATTTATATTTATTTCCTTGGAATAGGAATTATTTGTTTTTATATTTTATATTATTTCATATATCTCTTAATAATTAATATGAATTGAATATTGGAGATATTAAGTGATATATCTTTCCTTTCATATCATTTACTTTTTATTATTTTTTCTATTATAGGATTGTTGTAAGTGTTATTTATACCCCGTTCATGTCAATGAAATCAAGTTTTTCACTTTATTTCATATTTTTCAAAATTTTAATATGGTAGCAGAGACAAAATCTTGCCATAACTGCCGGTAGTTATTGAAGGACCGTCAAGACTCCCTTCCGCCGACCTTCTTGCGAGAAAGAAGAAACTATTTGTTTGCCTTGATTCTCGCTGCCTGCTCGTCGTCTCATTATTTCTTCGTCTGCATCGAAGAGGAAGACTAACCTACATTCCCTTCTTCGTCAGTTTCATCCTTGTTGCCGAAACCCCCATCTATATTCTCTCTAGGCCGAAACACATGACAGACAAAACTCAATAGGCACTGCACTACAGTCAAAAGCACACAGTTGTCTACTTGCCGAAACACATGACAAATAAAACTCAAAATTCAGCCAAGCTTGAGTTTTGAGTCTTCTTATAGGCACTGCAGAAACTGCAGTCAAAAGACAAACTCAGTTGTCTACTTGCTGAAACACATGACAGACAAAACTCAAAATTCAGCTAAGCCTGAGTTTTGTATCTTCCTACAAGCACTGCAGACAATCACAGTTGTCTACTTCCGTACAAACTCTTCTGCATCATTACATGTAGGAGCTTTCAGCCTACCTACAGACACTGCAGGAACTGCAACCAAGACAATCAAAATTGTCTACTCCCTGCAGATTCCCTGCAGTAGTACTAGTAGAAGTTTTCCGTCTACCTACAGACACTGCAAAAACTGCAATCACTTTTATCTACTTACCTGCAAACTCTCCTGCAGCATTATCTGTAGGAACATTTCGCCTATCTACAGACACTGCAGTAACTACAGCCAAAGACAATCACAGTACAGAATAAGGGCTTCAAGTTCTACTTCACAGGATCTTCCTCGCCTGTTGTTTGTTGTTTTTAAATTCAAGTTGAATATGATTTTCAACCATATTTCAACTTGAGGGGGAGTGATAGGAATTATAATAGGAAAATAAGTTATTCCTGTAATAAGTTATGAGGAATAAATTATTTCCTTTGATTAAGGAGATATTTTCTTTCTTAATTTATATTTATTTCCTTGGATTAAGAGTTCTTTGTTTTCCTATTTTATATTATTTCTTATATCTCCTAATAATTAATATGAATTGACTTTTTGAGATATTAAGTGATATAACTTTCCTTTCATATCATTTACTTTTTATTATTTTTCTATTTTAGGATTATTGTAAGGGTTATTTATACCCCGTTCATATCAATGAAATCAAGTATTCCTCTTTATTCCGCATTATTCTGAATTTCAACAATGCGCTCAAGCAATGCATGTATTTATGTACGCTTGTAAGGAATACATGAATGTATATATATATGTATGTATGTAAGGAATCATGTATGTATGTATGATGTATGTATATATGTACGTAAGGAATCATGTATATATGTATGTAAAAAATCATGAATGTGTGCATGTAAGGAATCATGTACGCAAGCAAATCATGTATGTATTTATGCTTGTAAGATCGTTGTTCCGTCAAGCTTTTAAAGAATTATTGTTATTTCATCTTATTCATGTAATGCCACATTTACTGAAATTCGGTTTCTGAGTGTTTGCTCATCTTTCAGGCTGAACAACAACAACAAGCTGCCAGACAAGGTTGTAGCTTACATGTGCTTGCAGGGCATTGCTTTCTTATCCTTAAAAAAGAAGAAGGGACATTTACATGCATACCACATAATTCTTATGTATTTACATATCTAACACCTAAACTTTCATCTTTATCTACATAATATTAGATTTATAACGGTGATTTGATCCCTAGCCATTATTACTTTTTACTTCATGTCTATTATCTTTAATACCCTCATTGTGTATTTCCTTCTTTGTTTTATTTATTTCCTATTTATTTTATTCTATTTTATTTCTTTTCTTTGTTCTGCCTATTATATTTGGACTTAAATACCTTCTCTTCTATCAATAAAACTAAACGGAGCTGCTATATTCCAATTCTCAACACATAGCACTCAAATCTTTAATATAACATAAAAAATACAACTACTATTAACTTCTTAAATGTGGAAGACATACGTTCATGCATAGGTCTATGACACCAAGGTGTGATAAGCATAAACATCAACCTTAATGTTTTGGATATGCAAATATATAGAAATTGTGTGGCATATACATAATTTTCCCAAAAGATAATGTTGCAAATTTTTGCTCCTACTTTCACAGTTAGGCCTTCCCCCGGCCCCGGCCGTCCGAGGATTGGAAGCTTTGCTGCAAGTAGAAGGTTTGTTGTGTAAACTTAATTTCATACATAATTAACAAAAATAATAATATATGAAATGCATTTCTATTAAACCCTTAAAGTTCTTTTTCATATGATGAATTAAAATTAAATTATGATAAATGTATATGCATTGCTTAACATGTAAATTGTGTGATTGAATTTTTCAGAGGAAGTTTAAAGCATGGCGGAAGAATTCTGCAGAGAGAGGAGAAGAAAGTTAGAGCTCTTAATGAGCAAGATTTTGATGGTGGAGATGAATAAGCTGCGCTGCTTCTGAGTTAGTTGATGTTTTTTTTTAGTTCTTTCGGCTATTTTTTAGATTGGATTTATGTGAGAAATTGTTTTTGGTTTCATGCATACATAATAATAAATGCATACATAATAATAATTGCTTCCTTTTTTCCTCCAACTTTAAAGTATGGTTGAAACATTATTATGGTTTCTAACCTACGAGTCTCGCTCATTCCTCATACGCCTAAGAATTTGATTACCACACCCTATACACGAGGGGAATCAAACTCTAGACCAGAGGGGACTTACAACTGACAAGCCGATGTTCGACCAACTGATCTGAGTATGCGGCGCTTCTAAAAATAGTCTTCAATCATTCTTTAGGATATATATATATATATATATATATATATATATATATATATATATATATATATATATATATATATATATATATATATACTCAAATAA